>JANHFO010004447.1:437972-448951 GCA_032468095.1 Pareas carinatus
TAAATGCAAGTATATTTCTCTTGATAAATTTTGAGATTTGTATGGTATTGTTTGGAATTAAGCTGAAATAAACCATTCAGGTTATCTCTCTGTGTATTTTAATGGGTTTAGGATGCTTTGAAGGTAAATATATATTCTATTACTGCCTGCTATACAAATTCGAGCAGAGATATAGCTAGATAGATAGCCACTTCACTGTGCTTTTAAAGTATCACGATAGGTGATATATGCACTTTTAATTCAGAAATTTTATCTGGACCATTATCTGCGCATTACAAGCTATGCTTTTGCCATTCTTCTTTAATCTTTATATATATATATATGATAACATTTACAATACGGGTTTCAGGTTTTCGTTGATTATCTACGAAATACTGCTGTTTTGGCCTGTGAATGGATTTATTACAGTGCAGGAAGACAACTTATTTGCTTGGGAGTTCACTGGTTATCATTTCCAGGTATGACCACCTTGACAAAAATTATGGAAATTATAGCTTAAAATATCAGAAATTGAGTTTTTCTACTCTTGAGTAGAATTAAGCCACCCAGAGTCACTTGGTTGAGTTGGGCGGCTATTGAAATAAATAAATATCTAATATGAAAGATGTTTTGCACTAGACATTTCCACTTTTTTTTTAAAAAAAAAAACCTGTTTTATTTGTTCTAGGCTAAATTATCTCATGGTTTGCAAATGCATGGAGTCTGCTCCTGAGGACTCACAAATCTGGAACACCTTATTTGGGGATTTACTGCTTCCTTGAAACAACGCACCCCTGTCAGAAGATTTTTTTTTTGCTTATGATGCTTTTATTGCATTAAATCTGCATGCCACCCATCCCCTCTGCCAAGCGAATCTGAGTGGCTTACGGGGCCATCAAAACAATAAAACTATTATAGGATGAAATTGTTGAAACATCAGATACTGAAAGCTGAAATTAATATTAAAACGAATTTTTTAAAAAACAGGGCATAGACCAGGTGAAGGTAAGATCTTATGCTAATCTATTTCTTCTTGTTGTGCTGCCATATCTGTCATCGGACGTTGGCGATCATGTTGGCGATCCCATCTTTATCAACAGCCACACAGAAAAGTTCTGCCACTCCTAGTCAGAAACTTGTCCAAAAACAGTCCCGCAAATTTTGAAGCCCTGACGTTCTTTTTCGGGGCTGTGGTTTGATTTTGCCACCATTAACATGATTTTCCTGGGAAATATATAGTGTAATAGTCTTCCCTTGGCTTTCTACACCGCTGTGCCCATGCTGTTCAGGTGGTTGCCACCACAACGTGTGCTGTTCTTCTGGAGCCGTTTTGACCAATATGGCCTCCGCCTTTAGTCGATCATGGTGAACCAGCTGACGTTCACCAGGCCTGTTGGTCCACGGGAGGTATTTTATTTCCCTTCAGCCTGCTGGCACAGCCTTTAAGCAACATAAAGGCCATACTCAGCATCAGCAACATAGCTAGTCAACTTCACCCCAGGCATGACAGAACTGCTGCTGCTTCTGAAGCAAGACAAGATGGTCTTCACTTACCACCTTCTAGGTACCAGCGTATCACTAGTGGCACGTGTGACATGGATTGAAAGGCCTTGCTCTAGGGTTTCCAGGCTCCTCTGAGTGTCTACTTGTCACTCCAAATAGGAGCATGGCGGCTTGAATGGTTGGAACGCTGGGCAGGAGGTTAGCAAGCCCATGTTTGAGAAACTGTAAAGATGATAGCCAACTCCTTGAATTGGAACCAGAAACAAACCCAGCAACTGGGGCAATTCACACAACAGTGGTATTGTGTGAGCCATCCTAGGGTTTTGCAAGACTTTTTGCCCCGCTGTATTTTGTGTCAGCTGTAGCTTTCAAATTTTTAGCAACTGTCATTGGGGCCTCCAGGATGAATGGAGTCACTCCATTCATCACATTTCTTCCCAACATACACCATCATTCTTCTCTCCACTGAGAGGTAAGTCAAAGTATCCAGAAGAGAGATGGAGGATAAAAAAAATAAATAATAAGATGACATCTGTATGCATGCAATCAAAGTCCTGTTCTTTTTAGGAAGCATATAAAAATGGGTGGGAATTTGATCACTTGGACGATGCCTTCATCTCAATCTTTACCTTTCTTCCTGCAGATTCCACTGGGAGGACATTCTGGGTCCTTTGATTTTTAATTGAATTCTGTTTCCTTTCGCCTCTTCTTTATTCCTCACAGAACATGTTGTTTATCTGTATTGCAAATAAAAAATAGAAAATTAAAAAATTAATAATGCTCCAACTTCAGAATACTTTAGCATAATATTTTTATACATTATTAATTCGGCTAGATATGGCTTAATTTATGCTTGATTAATTAGTACCTTTTAGTTTCGTGGTAGAAAATACCACGAAAAAAGGCAGCCCTGTTGCAAAATAATGCAACAGTGAAGCTATTTCAGCAAAACCGCCTGCTGTCTAACAGAAAATTGAAGTAAAAAAATGTGGATCGTATTGACTGTTGTGTCCCCGAAACCGGCAAGGCAAACTCCCTGATGTTTTAATTTTTGATTTAATTTTTTGATAACATATCACAGTTGCAGCTATCTGTCTGAAAAGCAGAAGATAAAAATGACAAGCTGGGTCATTAGAGACTTTTTGCAGCTATTTGCCTTTTTTTAAAAAACCAAACAAACACCACTCCTATTCCTGCAAAGAATCCAAAATTTCCAATTTATTTTCTTCATGACTACACGGGCAGACACAAACATAGACTGGGTGCCATCAAATCATGTCTACATAGATAAATGATGATTATATTAATAGACCTTCTCCAATATGGTTCTGAGTTTCATGGGAAGACCAATAATCCATGGTAATAGACACAGAGACACACAGGCACATGCATGCACACACAAACACACACACACACACACACTTTACATACAGGAACTCACAAATACATTTCCCAGCAAACCCAAGAAATTCTGAGAAGATATCTGCTTGATACTCTGAAGAACCTCTACTATTCTACAAAGTCCATAGAACAAGAATTTCGCAATCTTATCAAATTCTAGATGTGTGGACTTAAATGGTATAGATATTGCTAAGAATTGGCAGTTGAAGTTCACATGTCTTGAAGTTATGTTTGCCAATGATGGAGAAACATTGATGTACATGATAGTGAGCTGGATTGGAAGCCTCAATGTGTAGACCTAGAATCAGAATCAGAATCAGACTCAGAATCAGAATCAGAATCAGAATCAGAATCAGAATCAGAATCAAAATCAGAATCAGAATCAGAATCAGAATCAGAATCAGAATGAATTTATTGACCGAGTGTCTCTGGACACACAAGGAATTTGTCTCTGGTGTACATGCTCTATACCTATATGCCTACAATAAACAAACTGTGATTACAATCAAAGATACATTCCTAATCATAAAGCACATTCGCCTTGTCATGCATATATAAGCTGCAATTGACAAACCATGATCTTAATCATGAATACGATCACAATCATCAAGGGCATTCATCATGTCGTCATGGTATCAAGTACAACCATCATGTCACAAAACGCATTTCATCATGTCACAAGACACTTTCCTCCTGCCATATGATACATTTTTGTGATACAGTACATTTCTGTGACAGGTTTAGAATAGTTGTAGGATACTAATAATCATTCTACAAGTCAAATAGGGGTACTAAATGAACAACTATTTTATATTGTAAGCTGTAAGCAACAAGTTAATTGTCATACAATTAAGAGAATAGGAAATAGGAAATAGGAAATAGGAAAGATGAGAAGGTAATAATGATATATTCCTACTAGATAATTTAACAGTGTTCATTGTTGCTTAATAAGGACTCCTAATTGTACATCATTAGTTAGGGTTTGTACTGATGTTGGGCAACATTTGTAGAGCCTCCATAGAGCTAGTGTAAGCAATAGCCTGCTTCTTACATAGCAATTTCTTCTCTATTGATAGGTTGACTACGTCATTTTGGTAGTTCTCTAAGCCAGTTCAATGAAGGAAGGAAATAACTATGCATTGCTCCTGGTACGCAAATGTTTCTCATTGATACCTTGATTGAAAAGGTTTTCTCTGCTGGAAAATTAAGCTATTGCTTTTTCAGGGGGTGGAAGGTGAATGTACTCAACTGAACACATTCTCTGTTGGCTTTGTGGACTTTAGATTTATTTCATTCCTCAAGACCCAAATCCAGATGGATCTGAATGGCAAGAGGCCACCTACCCATTTTTGTGACTGTACATATTTGTGGTCCACAGATGCCAAGAGAATGAAATATACACTGTCCTTCCTGGCATTGTGTCTTCCTTTCCAAGCACAAATGGAGAATGGGCAACGACTCTAGCTGTGCAAGGCGAGCCAGCCTGTTTATTACAAAGACTGTTGTATAAAATCATGGCTATCAGAGAGAGAGAGAGAGAGGAAGGAATATCAAGCAGGTCAGTCTGCTGTGAAAGTATCCAGGAAGTTGGTAGTGGAGGTGATTGAGCTAATGGAATAATCAAAGATATATATATATTTTACAAAGGACATTCATACGTTCCCAAGTTTATTTGTCACTTACTTCCCCCCCTTCTGAATAGAACCTGGAAGAACACATTCTAACAGTATAAAACAAAGTAGCAACTCCCTGCTCAGGCAGGAAACACTTCACCATTCCAGACAAGAGGCTGTCCACTCTCTTCTTAAAAGGCTCCAGTGTCGGAGCACCCACAATTTCCGAAGGCAAACCATTCCATTGGTAAATTGTTTTCACTGTTAGGAAGTTTCTTCTTAGATCTAGGTTGCTTCTCCCCTTGATTTGTTTCCATCTGTTGCTTCTTGTCCCGCCTTCAGGTGCTTTGGAGAATAGATTGACTGCCTCTTCTTTGTGGCAACCCCAAAGATATTGGAATGTTGCTATCATGTCACCCTTAGTCCTTCTTTTCATTAAACTAGACATACCCAATTCCAGCAAACATTTTTGATATGTTTTAGCCTTCAGTCCCCTAGTCATTATGTCGGTCTTCTCTGTAGTCTTTCTTAGAGTTTTAGCATCTTTAAGAAAGCAGAGTCATGGGAATCTGGGAGAGTAGAAACACCCCCGAGGTATTTTTGTTTTTCCCCCCAAATTAAGCTCTATTCACTCTACATTTTGGGAAGCAATATTTACAATCTGGGCTTAGAAGAGAATAATAAACACATATTAGGCTGTGCAACTTGGAATAGAGGCCCAGCCTGACTTGACGTAAACAAAAAAGAAGAAAACACAATTTTCTGTTTTCTCGAGAAACAATTGTGTTCACCTTTGAATGAGATAGTCGTGGGAAGGGATAATATTTCATCTCTCATCCTTCCTACTTGACTGAGATTGCGCAGTTTCGTCCTGCTCAGTTTGATACATTGGCTATTTCCTCAGAGTTTCACATAGGAATGTTTATATGGGTGATTTTCTCATTTTCGCTCTTTCTTTTAGAAACTGACAAAAGATGAAGTTGAAGATGAAGAGGAGGAAGAAGCGGAAGAGGGGAAAGAGAGAAGGAAGAAGAACACAGCTTAATTTGGTTTTGTTTTGTTTTGCTTTATTATATTATTTGTGTGAACTTTCTCTTCTTATAAAGCTTATGACAAAGCAATAGCTTCCTCTTTACATCTCCTAAGCTTGCTTCCTGACTCCTGTTGGCTTGCAATAAAATATGAATACATGGTCCATCATTTGTCACATGAAGAACCATACATTCCCCAGTTAATCCTATCAAAATTGAACAGCTATATTGCAATATTTTCCTTAGGAAATAAAAATGGGCTTTAGAACCTCTTTCTACATGCCACTGGTAGAATTTGGAAGTGAAGGCTGTCTTAGAAACAGTAGACATTGCCGACAGGGCAGTATCTGTTTTTTGTAGATGAATTCCATGTTTATTTTTTATTCTGGCTTTAGCGCATCTACCTCACTCAGGGGATAACTGCTGATCATTTACAAAGTGAACAAACCCAGATGTTTCTCCATAACATGCAAGCAAATGGCATGTAGAGAACTGGAGTAAGCATATAGTTTCTGTGCTCCAATCTTTCTTTGCCAACTGGCTATAAGATAAACAAAACAATAAAGGGAACAAGAAGGACAAAACAGCAAAGAACATTTAAGGCAACCAGATCAGAAGCTGAGCGTTATGTGTCTCTAAGGTGACGTCCACATTAATAGTTAAGTTAGCACCAACTTTCAGTAGAGTTTAAATTCAGACCAAGGTGAAATAGAACAACAAGGTTGGAAGCTCCCTTGGAGGTCTTCTAGTGCAACCCCCTACTCAAGCAAGAGACCCTCGACCATTTCAGGCAAACGGTCGAAAGCCAACAAATTAATGCGGAACTGAGTCGACACATTGTGTGTGAAACCAACCTGTGGTCTGTTTGGTTTAGTTTCAGTATGCTATATGAGCTGTTGCAGTTTGTAAGTCATGGTTTATGGGTTAATGGGGAAATAAGAGTGAAAAAAAAATCCCAGGGAAAAGCCTTCATCTTCTTTTCAAGATCTACTTATCAGGAAATGTTCTGAAGGGAGAAATCCAGCTCCTAAAATACTCCTCTAAATTCAATCCTCCGAGTTTAGAATAGTTTCCCTGATCTGCATTGTATATTCCAGTTTGTTTTTCACGTGGCTCTCCTGGAATTCAAAGGCCCTCATCTCCTGGGAGAGCATTTGTGCTACCCAGCTGTTTCTGTCTGTCCATCTGTTTGTCAATCCGTACGTTCATCTGTCCATTCATGCAGGCAATAGAGAACAAGTCCACTTCTTCCAACCATATGTCCCAACTCTTCACACAGACCTTTTAACCTCACGATTTCTAACAATGGCTTGAGATCAGGCTGTGTCAAGTCAGATTGTGCTAATCTGTATATAAATGTGTGTAATAAAATAAACCTTTTTCCCTTTGTTCTATCACCTTCTATTGAGATCCATTGAGCAAGGTATATATACTGGTCTCCTATATCTAGTTCTTGTCAACAAAGATCCTTATAGTAAAAGCTATGGTTTTCCCAGTTGCCATGTATGGCTGTGAGAGTTGTGTTATAAGGAAGGCTGAACATCGAAGAATCGATGCCTTTGAGTTGTGGTGCTGGAGAAGACTCTGGAGAGTCCCTTGGACTACAAGTCAATCAAATCAGTCAATCCTGGAAGAAATCTACCCTGACTGTTCATTAGAAGGACAAATGATGAAGCTGAGACTCAGATAATTTGGCCACCTAATGAGAAGAGAGGACTCATTAGGAAAGGTTGCGATTCTGGGAAAGTTGGGAGGCCAAAGGAGAAGGGGACGGCAGAAACTCAGATGGCTGGATGGTGTCACCAATGCAACAGGCAGACTGGGGGTGGCTGTGAGGTACAGAGAGGCCTGGCGGGCTATGGTCCATGGGGTCACAAAGAGACGAACATGACTTAGCGACTGAACAACAACAAATGTTATTTCTGCTATGGTTATACACCTGCTTCAGTAATAATTGCTGAGGTTAGATTCCTGCTTTCAGTTATGTTTTTGCATACACACAGAGAAATACATTCTCTCACACAGATTTTTTTTTTAACGTTTTCAGAACAAATTAAGTAAGGACAAATTACATAGAAAAGCCACAGGTTAGAACTCCCTGTCTGGTGCCTTTCCCGTGTCACTTTAAATTTCTTACTCAGAACTTATTGGAAAAATACAGTTTCAGCCAACATAGTTATTCCTCTAAACATTACTTAAGAATAATAAAATAATGAATGAAAAATACAGAAGAGATCATCAAACCTCTACAAAGGCAGTCTAGATATTCCCAATTTCTAAATACTAAGTAGAACATATTGCTGTGCAAGAGACAGATTTAGGAGTTGTGTAGGTGAAAAGAAATCTGAATTGTTCCATTTCTGGAGCAAGCTCCAATGTTGGGAAAGGTGGAAGGAAACAGCAAAAGAGAGTGATCAGCAGCAAGATGAGTGTACTCAGTTACAGTGGTGGTGGTGGTGGTGATGATGATGATGATGATTATGATGATGATGATGATGATGTACTGTTGGAAGTCCTGAAAGACCAGGTTAAGGACAGATCATCCAGGAGAAAATCTGTCTGTGTGGTCATTAAGCGTTTCCATTGATTTGATGGCACATGATTAATCAGTCAACTGTTCATTGAAACCAATTTTGTCTGTTTCATCTATTTGTTGTGGGATTTTTAAATATCTAGGAAATATTGGGGGGAAATATCCATTTGTCCTCCTAGTTTTTCCACTGAGATGTATATTATATGATTTGTCCTCCAAGCTAAACATTCTCCTGGGGGAAAAAAGAAGAGCACTAATTGGGAAGGTTCAATAGTAAATATACAATAAGGATTGTTGACTTTTCTTTAACTGGAAATATTGCTTGTTCTCCTGCTAGTGAGCTAGGAAGCAGAGGGGAATCTTTTCTCCTTAGTTGTGAAGGAACAGAATGAAGTGTCTAAAATGCATGTTGCATGTACCCCATCTGCCATTCCCAGAGCTCTTCCCCACTAATATCACTGCCAAATTTGAGGCTAACACTTTTAGTGTTTGAAATAAATAATTCGAAAACAGGTGGCATCTCTTGCAGTCTTGTGTGGCCCTGGCTAAAATGCTTTCCCCCCCCACTAGAGTTCATTCACCTTGGAAGGCAATCTCCTTCATGAGATCTCAATCCAAAACATTTGATAGTAATATCTGCAGTTAAGTAAAATTTCTGGATACTTTTTAGAAACAGGAGAGGGATATAGGATGGCTTTGGTTTCAGCTTGGGAACAGTTACGAATGGGGAAAATGGCTGTGAAAGCATGGAACTCAAAATATTGGGAAAGAATACTAAAGAATCCCAGTCTAGCTCAAAATAAGATGGCTTTTTCAACTGGAGACAATTTTGTTTGAAAGAAAATTCCTAATTTGTAAAAAGTCTCACCAACTACTGGCTGTTTGTGTCTTTGGGCTCTTATCCTGACCCTCCTTCTGATAGTATACTGTATAATAAGCATCAATTAAGAAATACTTAATTCAAGCCCCAGTTCCTAGTCAGTATGCCTGAAGGTTGTATCTGAAGTTTAGAAAGGTAAATATGTCTTGTGCGATTAGCTGCAGTAATTAACATATTCATAACAATTATAACAGCGTTCTTGTAGTAAAGCACTCATTACAATCCGCGAAGAAGTATTGATGCATGTGTTGCTTCAAATCTGTGCAGATGTATATAGGTTAAACTCCAAGTCTTATCATTGCTGAACATTGATCTGGCTGTATTTCAGAGGCAATTAAGCTCTCTGGTCACAACAGCTAAATCATTGCACCAGAAATATATGGTGCACTGTTTTTAACCCCAGATTGGGCTCTGCAAATAAAATGGAAAAAAAACCTTGTAGGATATTTTCCTGAATTTTAAAAATGGAATGGCTCCCTGTAATAGTTTTTCCTTTATTAATGAATAACTTTGATGCTTACTTGGTTCCAGACAGCTTTTTCATTATTCTTACATTATTAGATTAACTTTACAATGTATGTGAATTCTCTGCCCCCCAATTATAACTTAAAATATAAGAATTATTTATTTATTATTTATTAATTATATTTATATGCTGCTCCTCTCCATGGACTCAGGGTGGCTCACAACATAACAATATTATATATTACAAAGTTACAAATAACATATATACATGAATTAAATTACAAATAAATATATATAACTACAAATAAAACATAAACACACACACACACACCATTCATGGTTGGATCTCGTCTGATCCTCAGGCGAGATCAACAGCCCCAAGCCTGCCGGAAAAGCCAGGTCTTCAAAGCTTTATAGAAGGCCACTAGAGTGGGGATGGTCCAGATCCCTGGGGGTAATTGGTTTCAGAGAGCCGGAGCAGCCACACAGAAGGCCCTCCCTTGCGGACCTGCCAACTGACATTGTTTAGCTGACAGGACTCGGAGAAGACCAACTCTGTGAGATCTTATCGAAGGGGGACATGTGGTAGAAGGCGGTCTCGTAAGTAATCTAGTTCCAAGCCATGTAGGGCTTTAAAGGCGATCACCAACACCTTGAATTGCATCCGTAGACCAATAGGAAGCCATTGCAGCTTGCGGAGAATTGGTGTAATGTGGGTGTATCTAGGCACACCCATAATAGCTCACGTGGCTGCATTCTGAACTAATTGGAGTCTCCGAACACTTTTCAAGGGTAGCCCCAATTGAGTCAAGTAGGAAAAGGTAGACAGTAGTAAACAGGAAATAATTATGTGATTATATTTTTTAGACTTAATCATACTGGAATATAGTGCTGCAGAACTGAACTGAAGGTTTTACATAAACAAATTGATAAAATCAATGGAGCCATCACATGTCGCTGAACATTAGGTTTTGGGGTGAGCAATCAGCATCTGCACATTGGTCTGCAGAATTTTTTCAAACATTGGTTGAGCGCACTAGCCAACTACGTGTTTGATTAAGTATGTTGTCTAGTTCAATAAGGCATTTACACAATCTGATGGACATGCATAATTGTAACTCTGTATACTGTAAATAATTTATTTTCATGCAAGATTTGGTTTTACTAATTCCACACCTGTAGTAGCAAAGTTCTCGTCTCAAGGACACTATTCCCTGTTCTATTATGGAGGGGCTTTTGAGTTTTTATTTATTAACAAAGCTATTCAGGAATTCTGCAGGCGTTGAAGAGAGAGTGGCCAAATGTAGCTAAACTCTCTTTATTTGAGTAAGGACTCAAATACAAAACTTGAAGGCAGATTTTCTTTTTAAACAGTTAGGTTGTATAAAATATAATTGTTCCACCCAAACAACAACAAATAAGCCTGCTACTTCTTTGTGGCAAGATTTTTTTTCTGAGAGGAATGAGCAAGGAACACTGAGAAGGTATGTCAACATAGGAGCCAGGATGGTGCAGTGGTTGAAAGCAGCACTGCAGGCTATTTCTGCTGACTGCCATCTGCCATTAGCCATCAA
>JANHFO010004448.1:0-21777 GCA_032468095.1 Pareas carinatus
TAATTTTAGGAAAAGAAAAAGGTTAAAAGTAAATGGAAAACATGCTAACTCTGGTTTCGTAAGATCTAAATCACATGGTTGTTAATGAAAGACAAAGGGGAAAAGGTATACATTTTATATTCTATATGAGAGAAAAAGGAAGAAGAAAAAGAAGATGAGGAGGAAAAAATTTATGTAGTGTTATTATCAATGTTTTATATGTATGGTAGAATCCTTTTTCTGTTATATATTTGTTATATTGAAAATAAAACTTTTTTAAAAAAAAACACTATAAAAAGTCAGTGATTAACGGATTTGAAACCAAAGTGGCAAAGAACGCATCCCAAAAAAAAAGCAAACAAATGTTATAAAAAAATATACAAAATGTTATAAAATGTATATAAAAGAACTAAAGAAGGATTAGAGTTTAAAGGAGAACAAAGGAAAGGAGGGGAGGGGGAATAGGTATGTATATAAGGGATGTTTGTATGTATATATGTTTTTAATTTTAAAAGTAATAAAGTTTTTCTAAAAAAAAAACCAAATACACAAATACACATACATACAATATATACATACAATACATAAAATACCAACCAGAAAGGGTAAACGTATTACATATCAGACCACCAGGTATTTTTGAGAATTGAAGATAGTAAGCCGATATAAAGGTACATTCCATAGTTAATCTAACCTCTCCAAGGGTATTATTACATCTTTGCAGGATAATTTTCAAGCTTTTTCTCTTTTTCTTTAGAGTTCTCTAGTTGTATCTCTTCTTTTCATCCTTTTACTTTCTTTCTCTTTGCCCCATCCTTCTTCCATTACTGCTTCTTCCTCTCTCTGGCTTTTTTATTTATTATTCCCTACTTTTAAAACCTTATCATTAACCCTAACTCTGCCCCTAATCTTCACCCTAACACTAGCCCTAAACTCTGATCCTAACCCTGAACATCCTTTCCCTAATTTCATCCCTAACTCTGTCCCTACTCTTGGCCCTATAACTTTTCCTATCTCTATATTAACCCTTATTCTATAAACTAAACTTAGACTTAATCCTTACTCCCCTATATCTTATACCTCTTCAGCCAGCTTTTCTTCATCGTGCCTTCTCTCCCTTCCTTTCCAGCTTCTTAATCTTTCTCCTTACCTTCTCATCTCTTCACCTTCCTTCTCCCATTTTTTCATCCTTCTTTCCTTATTCTGTTCTTTTCCTCCACCTTTCTATACCACCTTCTCTTCTAACACTCTCCAAATCATACTTCCCTTTTTCTCCCTCTCTTCACTTATCTAACTACCTGTCTACTCCTACCCTCTTCCTGTTTTCTTCCTTCATATCTATCTTCCCTCTTCTCTCCTCTTCTCCCTGTTTTTCTTCTTATGCTTATCTTCTCTTTCTTCCCCTTTCTCCTACTCATCTTCTCTTCTTCATTTACTAATTATTTTATTTTCCTCGGTCCCAGTCTTTTCTCTAATAATTTAACTAATTTTTGTATCTTTACATCCATTACATATTCCATTCTTTTATCTTCTTCCTTCTCTTTTTTCTTCATTATTTATGGAGTTTTGACTTTGTTCCTTCTTGTAAGTTACCCCCGTAGATAATTTATGACTCCTTTTTTATCTCATTCCTCCCTCTTTTATATCACTAATCTCCTTTCTTTCTGTCATCCCATTTCAAAATTTTACACTCTGATAAAAATATACGAGTTCATTTAACATACAACAAATCAAAACATTATAATTTCTTTTTGTTATCACATTTCAAACTATTGCATTCATATTTCAAATGTACAAATTCATTTGACATACAAAACAACATATTATTGTTAACTCCTACTTTAACTTCAAAATCTTCTATATAATTGCTATTTATATCACCACTTTTATCTTCTCACTCCCATCTCCCTTCCATTTTTTATTTTAACTTTTAGAATTTTAATTCCTCAATATAATCTTGCATACATTAATATTCTAATTATTTTTCTGGGTTTCAATATTTTCTCTAATCAATTTGACTAATTTTGTATATCTTTACATTCATTACCTATTATTATCTCATTTCCAAATATTACCTTCTAGTTCAAATATACAAGTTCATTTGACATGCAAAAAGCCAAAACATTGTTATTCTTTTTGTTATCCCATTTCAATATACTACCTTCATATTTCAAATATAAAAATTAATTTGACAACAAAACATAAATCTCCTATGTAATTAACGTTTATATTACCCCTTTTCTCTTCTCATTCCAATCTCCTTTCCATTTTTAAATCTTGTAAACATCAATATTCCAGTTGATCTCAAATACCAAAAAAAGTTTTTAAAAAATTTAAAAAAAGGAAAAAAGAAAGACAATATTTCATTTAATTTCTCGTATATACTACCACCGATCTCCTTTAAATTAATATTTCATTTATCTCTTTTTTACCACCACCAATAAATTCTATTTCTCTTTCTACTTAATTTTCTTACAATCATCACCCAATCTTCTTCTTGTGTTTTGGTTTGCATGTATGCATATGTATTTAACCTATACATTTCTAGGTGAACAGACTTCTCACATATACTTCTAACCTTCTAAGCTTTTCTTTCTTTCCAAACATTTCCACAAAAATCCCATCCTTCAACTTCTCTATTTCATCTCCTATCTTTCCCTGCTCATTCTTATATTTAATATTCTGGATTTTTTCCACTTTACCCTCCAGCATAATGCCTCCAACATTATGTTTTTTGGGGCCTAAGTTTCCATGATAAGATTTCTTTTCTAATTTTTGGGATGTATCTTTAGCTTTCTTTATCCCTTTACTCCTTACTGGCATTTCCTCCCCACTTCTCTCTCTTCTTCCCTTTACTCTTCCCTTTTTCCTTCTTCTATTCAGCATTGATACTTTACCTAATTCCAAAGTTTTATTATCCCAGTCATTTTTCCTTTTTCCTATCTGTTGATAGACCTTAATCAATGATGATAGGATTTCTTCTATCTGCGTCACGGTTTCTTCAAATGCATTGTTCCATTTGTATATGGCTTGTCATTGATCTAATATGCTCTCCTCTCGTGCCATTTTGTCCCTTCAGCTGCAATTCTCTGTATTCTTTATAGTCACAAATTGTTCCGAATCTAAGTCTTTAAGCTTTCATATTTTAGTCAAATTATTTCTTTTTTCATCAGTTTATCACCAATTGTTAGTCTCGTTATTCTTTGTCTCTGTTATTTTTCCTTTTGGTGTGACTACCAATTTATAATCCCAAAAGACAATTTTATTTTATTTTGTTTTGTTTTCTGATCATGGTGCAATGCTCTTGAATTCCATCCATCAAAGTATCAATCTGTTTAATTAAAGATCTTCTCTCCCCATAATCCTTTTTCTATTAATCATTCATCCTCCTTTCAAATTACATACATCCATTCTTAAGCCAACACCTTTTTCCTCCTTCTTTCCCAAGTCTCAAATATCCTGCTTGCTGAATCACTGCTTTAGATGTTACTTCAGGCTTGTCTCTGATCTTTATATTTTAATTGACACTTTCTTATAGAGTGAAGGTACCTTTTGTTTTCCTTTTTTCTTCACCACTGGCTGGAACTTCCTGACTTCTTTGCTTCTGCATTAGTTGTTTCTAGTGTCCTGGTCCTCTTCAAATGGCCACCATTAGCCTTTTCTCCTGTGCAGAGAAAAGGAGAAAAGATTGGTCTAATGAGTTGGCCGCCGCCATTCTCGTCTTGAGCCTCCCTCTTCAGTCACCTCTATGGGGTGGCCTTGGATCTCAGGGGTCCCTGCAGCTGGAAATAAAGAAGAACCTGCAGCCAGACTCCCAGCTGCTTTGTTCTTCACCGAAGAGGACCAGAACCGAGAGTCTAGAGTGAACACCCTTATTGGCACGCTACATTGGAACAGCTGTGCAAGACAGCAAGCTTACGCTGCGCCTGGATATTTGAACCAGATGCTCTTTTTGGCCTGGCCAAATGATGGCTTGGGTTTTTCCTACGAGGATGCGAGTCATGACTCCTGGTCACCCAGGACTCCCGTGCTTACAGCATGCATGATCCATTCATGCTTTGAGCATGCACATGGCATGCAACAATGGATATATGCATAAATGATCATGATTATGCTTGTATATTCAAATTGTCTATGAATGTATCTTGATTGTATCCTTGTTATGTATGTAGGTAGGTATTGAGCATGCTCACTGAAGACAAATTCCTTGTGTGTCCTGACACATGGCAAAATAAAAAATCTGATTCTGATTCTGATTCTGATTGGCACACCATTCAAAGATGAAGTCATCTCTTACTAAAAAAAGTTATGCTTTGTAATGTTCTCAGTCAAGTTATGTATATAAATATTGCTTTGATACAATAGGCAGAGAAACCAATGGAATCTTTAAAATGGCATTGATTGTGGAATGCAGGTTTTAAGAAAGAGTGCTGCACAATGCGATAGGAAAACAAGGGAAAGGATACTCCTCTAAGCTGCCTTTTCTTCTAAATAGTTTTGCATTCACTGTATATGTGCCTCTAGCACCATAAGCTCCATGTTCTAACCAAACTGAAGAAATTGTGCAGTCTTGCTAATAATGAAGTAACAGCCAATAGATTTCATGTGTTCAAGGATAATTGTCAGTGCCAGTTGATTAAGCACAGATGCTCATAGAATCAGAATTTACTTACAGCCAAAATCTCTGGTAAGTTAAGAAACTATTGCCTGCCAAAGGGAGCAACCAAATTTCAGAAACCCAACTGCTTGCCTGAAGAAAAAAGTCAAATTCACTTGTAGCAAAGTAAGATCACTTCAATGAGAATCAGAGAGAGATAGTCCATTGAAGCATGCTGGCCCATTCTCTCATTCAAACCATGGGAAGTCTTACTAATAGAAAGCAGAGCAGGGATATACAGTTCTTCCATTTCTAATTTATTTCATCTATCATGCAGTTCTTTGTTAAGTGTAGCAAAGAATAAGGCTGGAAATTCTCCCACCTCAGCTGTGCTCTGCAGTTGCCAAGATTTAACAACAGTGGAAGTGAAGAAGATCAGGCAGAGGCTGAGCAAAGTGGAGAAGGCTGGAGCAACTGAATCAGGGTATGTGAAATGTGGGGGCAAAAATAGGGCTATGTTTCCAAACATTATGTTTAATGTGGAACAAAAGTTGGCAATTGTATTGATGGGAGGGGGGCTGCATGATAAAGGAAGTAAACCTGTACCAATTCCAAACAAAACTCCTGTTCCATCTGTCAACCACTTTGCTCTAGGAATCTTTAACTGAGGGCTGGGAACGTGTGGCCCTTCAAAGGTTGCTGAACTAAAGGAAAGCCAGCATTTGGCATTCCTCACCCTTGCATTAAATACTAAATAGATGAAACAGTGAGCTAGACAAATGTATGAGATAATGTTAAGTTTTACAAACTATCCTTCATAAATATCATTCTCTTCTCCTTTTCCTTTCTCCCCCCCTTCAATTTCTCTACAAGCATTGTGCCAAAGCTTAAATCATGCTGCTTCTCTTCTCTTTGCATCATTGAGGTAATTGGGAATCAGCCGGAAGCAAATCTAGGCTTGTTCTCACTGCCTAGAGTGTTCCATTTGAACAAGAAGTTCAAGTGCTTCTTATTATTTTTCCCTCCTCAGAAACATGCAATATGAAATCCCAGATCAATTCTGAAGCCTTGGGATTATACACTAAAACTGAGCTGGCATTTCAGGACTCATATATTTTCAAGCCATTAAAAATAATAATAATAACAGTCTTTTTTAAAGTAAAAAAATCTCTTGACACCCAAACTCCTAGCAATTTCTGTATTTTATCTTGATATTAGGTGTAACTGTGCCTGAGCAGTCTTAACCTGTCAATAATTCCCATTTTTCAAAAGCAGAATCAGAATGCTAGCATAGATACAAGCAGATTCTGCCTCCTTAGATTCTGATACAAGAAAGATAAAAAGCCTACATTCAGACTGATAGTTCTCATCAAGTAATGAATCTCGAAATGCATAGTGACTAATGCAAGGGACGACCCCTTTAAAACATAAATCACACAAGTAAATTCAAGCACCATATTGGGCAAATCTATTCAGAAATAATGCCTCTGAGAATAGAACTTGTGATAACTCTAAAGAGGGTTGCAGACATAGATATTTTCTTTAGGTACAATTATAAGTTAAGAATAGCAATACTATTGAATAATTTAGAAAGTTCCCAAGAGATACCTAAATCCTAAAGGGCTAGCTTTAAACTGTAACAAATTGCAGGTGAGGCTAACAATCTTCATTTTTTTTCTCTGACCCATCTTTGCCTTCCCCCCCTCCTTGTCTGACCTGGATACAACTTTTGTGAAGCTAAAACCATATTCTACATTGTATTTATTGGTTGGTTATACTGCAAGCATTAGAGCAAAGGTGGACACAGATGACTCCTTGACATAATTTTATGCATCCATTGAAAATGGAATTCTCAGGATTTGTGGCAAGAATCACCTGTTCTTGCTGAGGCAGTTCACTGGACTTTGGGGGAAAAAAAGCACAACAGAAGTGGCCCATTTTCAACATACAATCCCAAGAAGCAGAGCCCTTGTAGATGACCTTTGTTTAGTATGTTCAGCAAATATGGCAAGGCAATCATAAAGTCAACAGAACAGCTGCTTTTTATTGTTTGAATGTTAGAATCTTAAAAGCTATCAGTCTTTTTCTATTATCATTGATAAGTACCTATCAAACTCAAGTTGGTATTGTTTTGAGTTCCTTACACTCTCCAACCCACCCCAGGACTGAATAATCTTTTCTAAAACTCCTTCCTATTCTCAAAACCAGATGTATATTCCATCACAGCAATGTATAGTCTCAAGGAATGGCAGTAAGGCATATGTTATACGATTGTATTTCTCAGCACTAGCAACTTTAAGATGCATGGACTTCAAATTCCAGAATTCCCAAGCCAACACTGGTCTTCAAGTTCTAATAATTGAGAAACACTCCGGTAAGGGTTGTCTCATTCTAGCCCTATATCCCTAGAACAGAATTGCGGGAAAGGAGAGAAGGAGTATCTGATTCAGAACACTCTAGTAGCTTTCAAGATTCTAAAATCTGAACTTGAATGCTCATGCTATTTTTTTCCTTTGAACCTATAGCCAACATGGACACTTTCCCACCATCCATTCCTCCAATCCCTGGACAGAGGAATTCTTAATTGGTCAAAAGCTGGTGATAATATTGGCCTGCCAGAAACCCTTTCATCTGATACTTTTTCTGGAAAAGAAATTCCACCTTTGTCATGATATCGAATAATATTTAGCCACACAGACACAGTAAAACAGTGGTGATTAAGACCTTCTAAACTGCTCAGATCATATTCCCCAAGGAAACAGGGGCAAACTGATGGAATTCAGAAACCTTGCCTGTTCTTTCTTTTTCCCTCTGGAAAGCTGCAGTCTTGGCAAGTCCCTGATTTCAACATACTGCTTCAAATTACAATAGCTGGGAGAGCAATACCCATCTTGAATATTGCCATACTGACTTAGAGAATTGTGCCCTTGAGAAAAAGGCTCACAGAACAACTAAGAGCCATGTGGTGACAAAAAATGAAATAGAACTGTCATCTAGCAGTTCTTCATAGTCCATCAAGTAACCTATTAAAGTTATAAGAAGAGGCACAGTGTGCTTGGGCAAAGGTTGTTAAACCACTACTCCAAGGGCAGGTCATAGCACATTGCTAAAGATTGTTAGTAAAAGATAAACCAGTTTTCTCTATGAAACCTGACACCCTTAGTTTCCTGCCTCTCCTTTAATGCAATGTACTTGCAAACAGGGACCCAGCTGGATAAAGTAATAATGTAAGACATTTCAAACAGCATTTGTACTTCGGGTTCAGGGTATTTTGTATTAAAAAAGCTCTGCACTCTCAGCATATTGTATTTTTCCTTACAGTTCATAGAACTAAGCCTTACCCGAGTTTCAATAAAAGCATTATATTTATATATTAGAATTTACTATCCTCCATATGCCCCAAAGCTCAGGCAGGCAAATAAAATCTCTTGTTAAAATTTGGATAAAGTCAAAAGAAGCAGTTTAGAATATAACAAATTTTCTGCTTCCAAGTCTGTAGGCATCCCAGACCAACTGGAATGAAGGCCTTCCTTTCAAAAGATGCTCAGGAGTTTGAGTAGTCATTACAATGACAAGTACTACTATTGCTTGGGATAAGCTATTGCAAGGGTGGACCGAAGGGATGAGGGCTTTAGGAGAAATGAAAGCCAACATCTAAAAATTGTGAAGTTGTGAAAGTCTAGTATGTATGCTGCTACTAATCAGAAGTCTGACAAATTACAGGCAACGGAAGTTTAAATTAAAGAGGACAGGCTACCATTCTACCAGTGAATGCCTCCCACCGACCAGTACGCTCCCACAGAGAGGGTAGCTCCTCAGGGTGCCGTCGGCCAGGCAATGTCGGCTGGTGACCTCCAAGAGGAGAGCTTCTCTGTGGCAGCACCCACCCTCTGGAATGACCTCCCCCCAGAGGTACGGATATTATCCGACCTTCGTGCTTTTCATTGTGCCTTAAAGACACACCTTTTCGTGCAGGCCGGGTTGGTCTAGTCCCCCCTCTCTCCCCCTTACTATTTTAGAGTCTTTTATTTGACACCAAATTAGTTTTTAATATTTGGATTTTTACATTCAGCCACGATTTAATGTATTTTAGAAGGGTTTTAATTTTTATGTATGTATTTGTGTATTTTATATGGCTTTACACCGCCCTGAGTCCCACGTGGAGAAGGGCGGTATGGAAGTTTAAATAAACTAAACTAAACTACTGAACATAAGAAGAAAACAGAAATATGAATGGGCAGAAGAGATAGGAGCTGAACTGGGCATACCGGATAAGAAGAAACGGGAATATGTAGGACAAAGTTGCTGTTATATATGCAAGCTAGTAATTTATAAAACATACACAGATAACATTTAGTCCTGGTCAGCAATATACAAAATTTGCTGATCGGTGTTCCTTCCAGATATAGCAAAAATATAGTACAAAAGGCCTTTTGAGAGTTTAGGTCTTCATCTTCAACATTTCTTAGGGATACTGGCTCAACTCAATTTTGATCCCAAGGGGATAATTTCATGCTGCTGTGAAGTTTCCAAGAATTCTTTCTATAGAGCCTGTCAGAAGATATTCAGAACATGATGAGACATAGGAAAAGATACCATTGCTCATGGGCATTGAGTCTGAGCTGTTGACTCATAAAGCTCTGAGTCAAATTCAATACTTTGAATTATCCCCAGAGGACTATTTGTAGCTAGTGTAGATGCTACAGCACTGATGTAATATATTGCTGGAATCTCATTCCTCCAGGAGGCAGCCCATCTAATTTAACTCCAACTGAAGGAGATGATAGCTTTCTAGAACTGGGAAACAAAAAATACACAGTCGATATTCTGCATTTTTTAAAAACTGCAAATATAGTATGCTGAAATAATATAATTGTATGTAAATAAAGGTATACGTCAAAAACCAAGCATTGTTAATGTATGCCTACCTCAATTGAATCTAGTGTTTATGGCTTTGCCATATGATATTGCTTGGGACAGGTTTATACAAATGCTTACTCTCTAGAGCAAAATATTAACTAATTCCACAACTTTCTCATAGTTTTTCATTACAAAGAAAATTTCCTTTTATTAATCTCAAACACATATCATTGATATTATTAATTCCTATTGTCAAAAATGTAATTACATTTCTCTCAAAATACACTAGAAATAATTCAAAAAGAAACAATGTTTTATAAGAGCTAAACTTACTGTTTTTTTAAATTGCAGGCATGGATAAATACAGCAGGATTAAGTATACATGTCTGGTGAGACTGCTTAAGGTCTAGGTAAGATTTTATTAGCAGTCAACATCCAGAAGAACTGTATGGAAGGATGTGGGTTTTAAGGAAATTCTCTAAAATACAAGATTATTTGAATCTTTGATTTAGCCTTTATGAAAGATATCAGAAAAATTGATGTTATAGGTATTCTTTTAAACTTGAGTTTCTATATTTGGAACATGAGTTTCTATATTTTCTTAATAGTTGTCTCTTGCCCTGTGATTGCTTTACATTCATCATTACAGTAAGTATGTAATGATATATATAAAGTCCAGAAAAGAAGAAAATGCAGTATCCCATTGTTAGAACTTTCTCCTAAACTGTAAACTCTTCTGGAGACAACATGGTTTTGTTTATCCATTTCAAAACAAACCTATTAGAATAGGAAGATTCTAGTAACATGTTCTTTGTTAAGGAAGGCACAAATAAAGTATTTTATAGGACTAGAGCATCATAAAGAAATAATAATTTAAATTCCTGTTTTCCAGTATATATGAAGTTTTCAGAGATGCTCAGTGTCACTGCTTGTCCGCTAAATGATAGGAAACTAATTTCAGTTTATATTTATTTATTTATTTTATTTATTTGTTTAGATTTTTATACTGCCCTTCTCCCCAAAGGGACCCAGGGCGATGTACAGCCATATAAAAACACGTAAGACATACAACACAGTTTTAAAAGAAATTAAAAATAATATAAATTCAGTGGCTAAATTTAAAAACTGTAATATAAAACCGATTTGACCCAAAATCTAAAATTTAATTTTTTTAAAATTAATGGCAAATTTCAGCACGGGAGAAGTGTGGATTAGGCGAAACCGGCCTGGATAAACAGATGGGTTTTTAAGGCACGGCGGAAAGCACGGAGGTCGGGAATAGTACGGATCTCCGGTGGAAGGTCATTCCAGAGGGTGGGAGCCGCCACAGAGAAGGCTCTCCCCCTGGGGGTCGCCAGCTGGCATTGTTTGGCTGACAGCACCCTGAGTAGGCCCTCTCTGTGGGAGCGGATAGGTCGGTGGGAGGTATTTGCTAGCAGAATGCGGTCTTGTAGATAGCTGGGTCCTAAGCCATGGAACGCTTTAAAGGTCATAACAAGCACCTTAAAAAGCACCCGGAAACCCACAGGCAACCAATGCAACTCGTGCAGGAGGGGGGTAACATGGGTCCTGCCACTAACCCCCATAACCCCCCACGCGGCCGCATTTTGTAAGGTTAAGTAGATGGTAGTGGTGAAGGAAAGAAATGTAGATCAAAATAGTGTCCCTGGGGAAAAAAAGCTTGCCTGGGTGGTTTCTTTCAATAGGAACATACAGAAGAGAAGTCAAATTCAGTCCAAAGTTTAGAGAGCCAAGTCAGCTTTGTTAGCTATCTCAAAGATCAGATTTCAGAAATCATGAGATCAGATATTTGTTTCCATTGGCAAAACAGGAGTCAGAGCTGCCTCTTAAATCAGACAGCAGCCAGCTGACTTCAAGTTACTCCCTTGCTTAGTAAGGAACCTCACTGAGCACTTTGTTCTGCTCTCCACTTTACTGGCCAAATCGAAGGACCTGCAGCTCATAGTCATTATCTGACTGCTCCAGCTGTTCATATGGCACCTGGGCTTGATTGGTCTCAGGTTATCCCTAGTTGATGTCTCTTGAGGTTGATATTCCCCTGGTTGTTGGAGCAGGCTTGAGACTTAGATTATTACAACCTACATTATAGGGGGGGTTTCTCTGTTATTACCATAGATAGCAAAACTGTTTGCATTTGCTCATAGAGGTTTGGGTTTTTCTCTCTTAAATTTGCAAAAGGAGGAGGGAGGGAAATTATCCCTTAGAGTCCCTCCCATGATGGTTGGAGAATTAATACCAGAATGGAAAGCAGTATGATTACAGACTCATTGTTTTTTCTTCAGGTAAATGGAAAATGGCAAAATAGATCAGAGTAGAGCTTTGTATTCTTTGTTACAGAATTAATCTTTAAGCTACATCACCGTAATGGTTTAGCAATAGAAGAGTTAAAAGAGGCAGGAGTTTCAGCAATAAACAGGGTGAATAAATGTACCTAGCCAATTTTCCATCCCTAAGTGATCAGCTGGTTGGCTGAGTAGATGGGGATCAGATTGCTAGTCTCCAGCTGCTAATGCTGCTCCAGCAGTAGTCTTCAGCAGGTATCTAGAAATCTTGAGCAGAAACTCTGAGAGGTAGGTTGGAAAGAAAACAATTTGATCATGGGCTCCTGGAAAGAGAATTAGTGAAGCAGATTTGGAGATTTTAACCAAAAGTTTATTTACAAGAAATACATGAAGTAGGCAGAAAAATCTAGCCCTACTGTAGTCACCTGCAATCGAGCAAGAAGAGAGGCAGGGTCTGCAGCTATGTATGTGTGCCTAGAGCAGGGGTGTCCAACCTTGGTTCCTTTAAGGCTTGTGGACTTCAACTCCCAGAATTCCTCAGCCAGTGCATAAAGGAACCAAGATTGGAGACCCCTGACCAAGAGAACAAAATCAGAAGGTAAGATCCCGAAATAGCAGTCTCATAAACTAAGAACAGGCAAGGAAAGAATCTGAAGAAAGTCCCTGACTCTGGAAAGCTATTCCATTGTCCCTTGTGCTCAGTGGCTTGAAGAAAGTTTTCTCTCTGCCTTCCTTCTCCCACTAATATTTAAAATGGTTCTTTTCTCACAATGGGACACAAGAATTTTTCAAACTGATTACTTGAAGATTTGGGGAAAATAGATGTTAATTCTTTGAGTGATCTGTTAAGAACTACTGGGAGGGAAGGAGACAAAATTATGTGTGAACAAGAGTGGGGTATGAAGGCATTAACTGTTGTGTATGAATCAATGGTGCTATGCCCTGGACTTGGTAACTTATGTAGCCCTTAAGATAGATATAACCAGATCTTGCATGAGTAAAAATTACAGATATTCTTGCTGGTGTACTTTCATACACACTGAACAGTAATAGGATGGTAAAATTCTGAATTTCACTACTGTGAAATGGCTGTTGATCTTGTATATTAGCAATAAACTGAAACAACTCCGTTCTATAAATGCAGTAGGTAGCATATTAGAGAGAAAACTCTATTATATCATCATTTACATGCTCAACATATTTCAAGGAACTTGAATGTACCTTGAAGAGAATATTCAGAATTTTCAAAATTATAACATTCCACTATTTATAACTTCAAACAGTACATTTTGGATGGTTGTTCTTCCTTCCTTTCTCCCCTGTACAAACCTCTTCCTTAAGTAAAAGTAGTCTTCCCACCTACCTTCCTTGATTGAATTATGTCCACATACTTGCCTGCTGGGACTACTTTTGTCCTTACTATGATAGCAAACATACATGTAGCTTAGGTCCATGGTCCTTTAAAGGAGGCACGGATAGGCAAATATAATGACATCATACTCTTGGGGTTTAAATGTGGCCTCAAATGTTGGCAGAAGAAAATAGCCTTGCAGGCAGAACTAACCTCTCTGAAACTTGTAACCACTGACATTCAGTATACTACTTAGATTTCCCATAAAATTGATTGAGCTGGCTTAAGAAAGCATAGAGCAATGTTTCTTGACTGTGACAACTTTAAGATGTGCGGACCTCAACTCCCAGAATTCCTCAGCCAAGCCTGTTTGCTAAGGGATTCTGGGAGTTGATTCTGGGAGTTAAAACTGCCAAGATTGATAAACATTGTCATAAAAGTACTTACTATATGTTGTAGGAGAACCATGTTACTCTACGGTGACCAAAAATTAAAAAAAAATACAGTAGCACCTTTTCTTGAAAGGTATTGTGGTTTTTTTTGTGTGAGCATGTGTAGAGTAGCTAGGCCATGTAGTTTACAAGCAATGACATAATTTCTAAGTGAACACCATAATTAGTATAGCTTTGTGTGTACTGCATGTAGTTACAGATTTGATGTCACTGCAGCCTACAGCAACAATGTTTAGTTAAGTCTTCAGTTCAGCAATTAATAGGTATAATGACCTTGAATTTCATGAACACAGGTTGGGTAATGACATTGTTTCCTAGGGACCACTGGCAACTTGCCTGTTTTACTTATAATACTTATGCCAGGGAAGAAGTAAATAATGGATGCAGACAACCAGTAATAAATTTCCTATCTCATGACCAGACTACAGTTGCTGCTGAATTCTTTATCAGTTTATCTTTGATAAATTTTCCAAGAGAAAATAGCAGTGCCATTTTAGTGATAATATAACAGCCTATTTTCATTTGATTCAACTCATTGCTCACACTAAGGCTGATTCATAGAAGAAGAGCATCATGTTTTGATACTCTTACAAGGACATAATCCTTATATCAGTTACATAATAAACTTTATGCAGAACACAGTGGAAGTTTATGACCATGACTGCTACAAATAGTGTTACGAATGTTGACTTCTGTCATCCCCCCCAAAAAATGATATTTGATATAGTACAATTGAGGTAATTGTTGAAAATTATTTTTAGAGACATTCCTGGCTTGTAAAATTCTAGCATTTTAGCATAGCCAAAGAATTTTGTATAATTCTTTCAGTGTTCTCTTTTCAACAGATTCGGCACGCTATAAAAATAAAAATGATACAAGAAGCATGTTCTTGAAGAGAAAAAGTATGCCTTAAAATACAACAGTTTAGTGGAGCGCGTATCCCTGAGGGAATAAAAAGCATTAAGTTGATAGGTGAAATTGTGTGCAGTGGAAGCCCCGCTCCTTTTATGGGGAGTGAATGCACATTAAAAAGGGGAGTGGCTTTAATTGTGGAGTTGCATCCACCATCTTATATTTTTTTTGTGCTCTGCAAGCAAACCTGAGTGAAGAAAGCAAAGCAGAAATTCAAAAACCATTGAACATTCAAACAAATAACTTCCTTTCCATAAGAACCACATATAAAATATTGAAATTTGGTACCCACTCCTTTTTGTACTACTATTACTCATATACTGGTTTATATAGTAAAACAACTCTTTCCAAGAAGTTTTAAATCTAAACCAGGCATTTCCAACCAGGGGTGCAAGATGATATTCCAGGGGGTGTGAACTCTTGGGTTTAGGAGTGAGTATATATTCACTTTCATCACCTTCAAACTAGGAATTACTTTTGTAAGGAGTGTGAGAATAGAAACATTCTAGGGATGCGGGGTGTAGAAAAAGTTGGGAACCACTGCTCTAAACATTAAAATGAAGGAGATGACAAAAGATGGTGAAAAGTGGAAACTGTAGTACATACCGGAAGAACATACATTATACTTATTCTTTGAACAAACATACTTTCATTTAATTCCTGAAATAGCATCTCTGCTCCACAGGAGACATCATTGTGGAATTCAAGAGCTGAGAAATTATTTCTCTAATTGCTTGCTTAAACCTATTTGATGTTCCTTTTTAATGCAAATCTCTTCCTGGTTAATGGGACTGATAGAGAAGCAGCATTTCAGGATTATTTAAATGTTTTCATGGGGCACATAAAAATAGTCTTAGAAGAGAAAATGTGAAAGATTATTGTTTTTATAAATATGAACAAATCTCTTCTTGTTTACACAGCAATAAGCTCTAGTGTTCAACTGGATTTACTCTCAAGTATGAGATAATGTGGAAAATTGCAGCAGAGTTTATTAATACCCAGCCTATTTTAATTCACATATTTCCCAGATTTTAATCTATGCATTTATGTAGCTTTTTTATTTCTTATAAGTTGTTCATTTTTACTTCATTTAGGATATTTCTAAACTATAGTCTTCTGAATGTGATGCATAATATAAAATAAGGGTTTGAACAAATAGGAAATACTGCAGACTTAAAGAATTTCAAAACTGTTAAAAAATAAACAAGCTAAGAGAAAACCAGAAGTATGGTCATAAAGTCCACTTAAAGGTAGTCAGAGATATCAAGGTAAGAACAAAGAAGAATCTTGTTGGATAAAGTTGAAGTTTAATTTAATGTAATTTAATTTAATTTTTGAATTTATATACCACCCTAATCCTGAAGGACTCAGCTCCTCCCTTTTCATCATGCAGTGGTCAAACTGTATGCCTCATAACTTTTCTTTGCATCCTTACAAGTAGCATGTAAAGTCAATGGTCTTTTTCCCACTGTTGATTCCTAGAATTCTTTATTTAAGGCATGCTTCCTCTGATACCAGAGATCCACATAGCTATCAGAATTAGTCGCTATTGATAGCCCTCATCTACTTGTCTAATGCCACTCTAGGCTTTTGATGGCAGTGAAATTCCATAATTATCAAATAATTATCACGATTCTGTTGATTAATCATGATTATATATTTTTCAGTACTTCCTATATGATCAGTGAAGCCTATTTTAATACTCTAATAAGCTAATTCATCAAGTATTATAATGCCACACTTGTAAGAGTGTCTGGGAAATTACTTTCTAGCTCTTTTTCCTGCTTTAACAGCCCTTGGACAGCAGGTGTTACAATACCATATCCTTCCATTTTATTTGCATATTTTCCATCAGCAGTGAAATTTTTCATTGGAACTCAGTGTATTAAAGAACAACTTAAAGAGGCAAATAAAGATACATAGCAATCCTAAGTTGGTTATATTTCTGCCTATTACCTCACTTGACCCCATAGCAGTGTTAAGCAGAATTCTTCAATCTTAAATAAACTAGAAAATTCCAAAACTCATTCACTACAAATCCTAAATTGAAAGTTAGTACAAAGTTTGGATAGTAGTTTTCACATGTTCAGTGAAATTTATGTTCTCTGTGAAACCTCACAAAGTCTATATTACTTGAGCTGAAATAAATATTTTGAAGCTTTTTCCATTCTGCCAGTCATAAATTTCCCAGTCAGTTGGTTGTGGGAATAATACAAGTTGTAGTCCCAGTGTATCCAGAGGTTTCCAAGTTGGAGAAAGTTTATTTAGAAACACAAGTTCTGTTAAACTACCACTTAGAATGATTACTTGATATATAATCCAGCTAGACAGCAACTACCAGAAATAAATTCCACTGTTAGTCATTCACACTTTCTCCCCCATGTTATTGAATCTGATTGCACAAAGCACTTAGCATTGTTTTCTGTTTGCCAAGGGAAAATGCCTAGGTTGTCTTGCCCCCTATTCATTACAGAGGATGGAAAGATTCTTGAGCTACATAATACCAAATCAAGATGTTCAGTTTTTCCTTTGGGCTTGATTACTTTTACTTGGGCAGTAAGAAACTGTGCGTATAAGACACATACAGAAGAGCAGAAGACTAAATTTTCTCCTGAACACAAAAGGTTTACAGGATGCTATTTTTATAAGATTCCTAGTAGTTTTATGTAATGCCTAGCTAACAGAGATGTTACAACTAAGGCATGCATAAATTTGCCACTGATAAATATGTGAGGGAGACAGGAAATTTTGCAAATTCCTAGAACATCTTCCACACGATGTGAAATGAGATTATACACCCGCCGCAGTTTAAAAACCCACCTTTTCCAACAGGCCGGCTTGGGATAGCTGTGCCCCTATCCTTCTCTATTAATTAATGAGATTATTTTAACTATTTATCGGACACTGTTTTACCGCTCCCCTTTTAAAATCAGGCCTATTTAATAATTTTATGTATTTTTTAAGGTTATGTTGTTCTGTGTTTTTATCTGCCTGTAAGCCGCCCTGAGTCCTTCGGGAGAAGGGCGGGGTATAAATAAAATTACATTACATTACATTACATGGAGATGATTTATCTAATCTTCTACTCTCTACCACACCATCAAATTTAGATTATGTGTATACTGTTGATATAACTGTTGCACTTTGACATTAGTTTTTCAGGTTTGGGGAGTGTGCTGGTGTTCTTCGTTGAGCTGAAAGTTTGTTGCTGTTACTTGATAGATTGAACTCACTTGTACCTAAAACTCTACTGCTAATTCTGATCATAAGTGTACTTATCTTCACATGCTGAGTGATTGACTATCTTTGGTACCATCTGACACATATTAGACCCAAATCTTAGAACTGAAAACAAATACTGGATTGAATCTAAGGTTATTAAGCATTGGGTTCAATTTGGGCTGGTCCTGGAGGATTTTGATTAACATTGATGTTTTCCTCTTACCTAGATATATAGAAAATAATTTACCAAGGTACTATGTACTATTATACTGAGCAGGCAGATGTATTTTGAAAAATCAAGTATAGTGTGAAGAAAATATTTCAGCTTCTCATACTGACTCACTTGCATTATTTATTTACAGTTTCATCTGATGCTACTTATTTGATCCCAAATGTAAATTTGGGAGGAAGTTTTTAAATCTCTCTAGGGCAGCGTTTCTTAACCTTATCAACTTTAAGATAGGTGGACTTCAGCTCCCAGATGCCTGGGGAAATCTGAAGGTTGAAGTCCACATATCCTTAAAGTTTGGCAAGGCATGTGTGGTTACTAACCAGTAATGCAAATACAACTAGCCATGCAACAGTGAACAATTGCCAAAATAAAGAGCACATAGGTTACCGGTGAAATGCAGACAACAATTTTAAGATAAACTTCTTTCTGCTTGAACAGGTATGAAATTATCATCCTGGAACACGTTGCTAAGTAGCTTATTATATTCTTGATGATACTATACATCCTACTGTAGAAATGCTTATTATGGTCAGCTCCATGGCTAATTCTTTCTATCTAACAGTTTTGGTTTATTCCAGATCTAATATTTCCATATTTAGCTTCAGTTAATCCTATTTTCGTGCCTGTTTCAATTTTTTTTGTTTACACACTGTTTATATTTATTCCATAATATTGACAATTTTCTATGCAGTTTTTCTAATAAACATATCGTCACAAGTGTTTTTGCTGAACAAAATGCAAAATACCAGCATACACATTTCTGCACAATGCATATTTTTTTTATTTTTCAATGAAACGCTGTATTATAAAATTTGAAAAAAAAGCTTCACTACTAGTCTTGAATATTTTTCATTATCAATCTTGAATACTGAGAAGATCCTAGCAAAAACAGAAAAATGCTGGGACCTGCAAAGTGTTAAAAAAACCAACTCTATTTGGATTGTGTTGTAAATGTGGATCAGAAATAAAAAATGTATATGTATCACATATTTATTAAATATTATTAAGTATCTAACTAAGCTGTTGTGATTGGACTTTTGTTAAAGCTGCATTGCAGTTCAATCTCATTTGGGCTAATATTTGCCATTCTCTAATGCAAAAATTCTCAGGATCTTGGGACATTCTATTTTGGCTGTCGTGATTAGTAGCTAATAGACCAAAATGTCTATGGAGATTCTCAGGCATTCAGGTCATGGTTGTCCCAAAGGTGCTTTTCAAAGGACAACTTTGTTTTTTTCTTAAAGACCTTTTGCTGAAGAAACTTCTTGGATGAGAAGCAAAACATCTTCAAAGAAAAAGCCAAGTCCAATTGCCTTTGGCCAAGCACCTTTTGGATAATAGGCCCAAAGTTTTTTTTAAACAGCCTTCTAAACAAGTAGCTATTTCCGCATCATGCAGCAATGAATTCCAACTGTTAAGTAATAAGTATTTTCTTTTAGCTATCCCAGTCCTCCTGTTCATGAATTTGTTAGATAATCCTGAATGGTAGCACTGTGAAATGATTTCCCCCTCTATTCTTGTCCTCTATTCATGTTTTGATCTATTTACTAGGACTCTGCAAATCCTTAAAGTGACCACAACTTTTTCCAGACTGAGATACATATAGAGCACTATGAAATGACAAAACTAACGGTAGTTTCTGAAGCAGCAGCACTGAATATGGAAACAGACTTGGTGTCTTTAAACATTCGAAAAGCACCACTTTATACACGCTCCCATACTTTTCATGGGTTTTGAAGCACATTCATACAAGTTTATGCATTTATCTTGTCAGAGTACACTCTGTCCTAGATATGCTTCCCAATTCCCACAATGTCAGGCATATACAGTATGCCAGGGAGTCATCCCTAGAGATATACCACCTGACATTAAAACAAGAAAAGAATAAAAAGAGAAAAACCTACAATTTTTAATTCACGTTATTCACTCTGTATGGTTCTGTATGATATCTGTGGAGCTGTCATGTTTTCCCAAGTTTAAATGGTACACATATCCAAATAGAAGAATAGGTTCTTGCAATGCCTCAGTTGGTCATGAAGATGACATCGGGTTCTTGCTTCAGTGGGGTTTGCATATAGCAACTCCCTTCTAGAATCGTGTAAATCGTAGGAGACAATCTCTACAGGAATAGGTATTAGCCAGGTTGTTTTGCCAGGTTAATTTCTACTGTAAGGGTGCAAAATCAAGCACAGCTCACTTGCTAGGAATAAAGGAACCACACTTTGAGACTAACTCTGCTGAATATATTAAAGAGTATAAGACATAGGATTATGCCACTAACCCCACTGAGAGTAAATGGACTGACTTCAGAATAAATGCAGTTGGAATGAGGCTGTAAAATCCAACCTGCCTCTCTATCTCTCTCAGTCCGAGTCTCCTGCCCTCCTCAGTTTCTTCCCTTTCTTAATTTACTGTACAATATTCCTCAGTTTGTACAGTCATAATTTGAAGAAAGGCCCGTTTTATAATTTGGGATAGAAATGGTTACAAATGTAAAAAAAAATGCATAATTGGACTTTAAATTATTAATATATTTATATATTAAATAAAACCTTAGTTTCTCATTCTATTAGCCCTAAGATTGGTATAAATGTCCATTGTTCTTATTTTTATTTTACAGATAACGTGCAGAATATAACAGTAAAAACAGTGGTGGGCATACCACACAGCTTTATCTTCTCACAATTTAGAATAGAATTAGGCAGACAAAGACACAAAGGCAGCGTAAATTTACATGTCAGCGGCATGCATGAGGCATCCACACATCCTTCTTCCGCCACCACCCCCAGCCCCGTAAGATAAAAATCATTATCTGGCTGAAGCAATTCTTGCGCGCTTGACTGCATTGTGCTGTTTAATCCTTGAGACAACTGCCCTGGGCTCTTACCTTCCAGCCCGCCAATGCACCGCCTCTGGATCTGTTTCTTCTTTTCTAATCTGCACGTCTCTGTTTCTCTATCACATTTGCAGGCTGCACACTAGCCGTGTACACTGTCATCCTGCATCCTTACTGCATCTTGACTGCCTGATTGGCTCAAAGCAGGCAGTAACTTAAATCAGACCCCTCCTTATATCTCGATGATCATGGGAGTAGGATAAATTATTGAGTAAAACAGCGAGTGGGCAGGCAGAACATCACAGAGTCTGCTGGAAAAGGAAGGAGAAATCTTTCCCTTAAAGACTTTTGCATTAGAGGAGTCTCCACCTGATAAATTCAGGAAGTCACCCTACTGGCAGATTAAGCTGGAGCTGTTGGTATTTAGTGATACCAGTGAGCTGTGGATATTGAGGTTTTGTATCAGTGGCTAGTATGAAACTTTTATTAGACTTTTTTTTAAGGCATACATTAACATACAATGTTTAACACTTGATGGATGTTATGAACAATACAGTCAGTATCTTGTTTATTTTGTAAAGCTGTGCCAAAATTCAGTTTGGAGATTATATTTGAAGGTCGTTTGATTGAATTTTTGAATAGAATACTTTCCAAATTTGATTAAAATGTTGGATGAAATTGTTGACTCAAAGTGAGTGCATCCAATTATGGTTTAGAATATGACATTTACTACTATATAATTATTGTAAATATCAGTATATATATATTGTAAGCTATCTGGATGCAGAAAAACCTATTGGATCTTTTACTATTGTATTTTGAGTGTTCTAAAAAAACAGAAATAAACTAAAATTGTTTAAAAAAACTTAAAACATTCAAAAAAATCTACATAATGTGATGCTTTCAATGAACTTGAGAAAGCTATAAATCATTGATGTAATATGGAAACTACCATACTCACTAATCTAAAATCTGGAAAATGACTGTCTGGCATGTAAATTAGGTGTCTTCTTAATAATAGAGGATTATGAAG
>JANHFO010004448.1:35370-45971 GCA_032468095.1 Pareas carinatus
TACTTACTTACTTACTTACTTACTTACTTACTTACTTACTTACTTACTTACTTACTTACTTACTTACTTACTTACTAGGCTTCAGATGCTCCAATCCTGTTGGACCCTAAGTGACTAATCCCCTTTATACAATAGAAGAGAAAAAACATAAAAATGGTAGAATAAAATGACAAAGCACAGTATAAAATAAAAGCAACAAAGGTTACGATTATTGTATAGTGGGCTCCAGTAAGCAAGCACCAGACCAGCATAGATGCAACAGCATTTATTGACTTACTGCCTGTGATTTATAATCTAGGCCCACAGGGCCTTAAGCAATCATAGAACTAGAAAAAGCCCACCCAAATACGAATGTTTAAATTTCCCTCCAAAACAGTTGGGGTGATCTAAAGGTTAGTTTCACTTTAGCACAGCTAGCAGTTAACACAACTTTATACATTCAGTACATAACAACGATGAAAAAATTAGGGCCTCTATATCCCACCTTTATTATTTTCACAAATAACTTAAGTGATGAACATACCCAATACTATTTTCTTCTTGTATTTTCTTCACAACAACAGCCCTGTTAAGTGGGTTGAACTGAGAAAGAATGACGAGCTCAAAGTCAGCCAGCTGGGAGAATGGAACAATCTCCCCAGTCATTACCAAACTTCTGCAGGTGGTTTAAATAACAAATTGTATGTCAAAAGAAGAAAACAAACACTCTTTCCATATTGGAAAAACTAAAGATGCTTTAGACTGCTTTAGCAGTGGGCTAGAGAGGGAATGGAAAAGGTATTGTGTGAACATCTCTCTCAAATCCAGTTAATAAAGTATTTTTGTGTTGCAGCCAGTAAGGTGTGGGCATGAATAAAGTTACAAAAGTAAAGATAATAGGGGATGCTAGTAAAATACAAAGTCTTTAGTACGTTTAACTTGTGAGAAAGTCTATTTGAGATCCTATGGTAAGAAATAAGAGATATTGAAAAAACAGAAGTGAAAAAAAGACTCAACATTTCAAAGAAGAAAAGATCTAAAAGATGCCTATTAGAACAAGCTACCATAATGGTTAAGTCAGGAAGAGACAGAAGATAAAAGCTTTGGGCAACAAAAGATCAGGAACTGAATTCAGACTTTCAGTGTCAAGCAAGAAAGGATAAGAAAAATACATCTCAGTCAAGAATGTCAACAAATGGAAGAATTTAACAAGAAAAAGAAAATGAGAGACCTTTCTAAAAAGATAACAGGAATCATAGGAAAACAAGTTGCTAAAGTAGAACTACTCAACTATAACCATAAATGAAGGGAAATGAGATTAAACGGAAGTGGAAAAACCATACCAAAATCGTTCAGATATGAATTACAGAATGACAGAAACCTTTGTAGAGAGGAAGTCTATTCAGGAACTGATTCCATTGGAATGCAAATTATAATAAGCAATAGATAAGGAAGTCCCTTATTGACCAACTCAAGATAGGGAAGGTACTAGGAGCTGACTCTATTTCTGCTGAACCTCTAAAGAATAACATGGAGTGGTGGTTACCAGTCCTGATGGTGTTATTCACTTATATTGGGTCATGTCCCAGATGACTGGGGCTTGGCAATTGTCGTCCCAATCTTCAAAAAGGGAAAGAGCGATGACCCAGCAAGTTACAGACCAATAAGCTTGCTAAATATAGTCAGCAAACTCTACGCCAAATACTTTCAAGATAAATTAAAGGACTGGCTGGATCAGTAAGAATTGATTGCTGAAGAGCAAGCTGGGTTTAGAGAGGGGACAGGCACTATAGACCAGTGCTAGTTCTCCATCACTTGGCTGAAAAGTGTGCATCTAATGGATCTGTATCACTGCCTTTAAATATCCAAAAGCAGCCTTTGATACAGTTACTAGAGCTAAGCTATGGGAAAAGCTAGAAGTTGCTTTCATCGATCATAGGCTTCTCCATTTGATACGTGGTTTACACCCTAATACATCCCTCAGGGTTAGATGTAACATGCAAAGGTCTCTCTTGAGACACATTCAAACTCAAAAAGCGGTTAAACAGAGGTGTAGTTTGGCCGCCTTGCTTTTCAATTTCTATATAAATGACATGGTAAAATGGCTAAACAATCCTAGTTATCACCCCCCAATAATAGCTGATCAAAGCATTGCCCTTTACTCATATGATGCCGTGATCCTTTCCAGGACACCTATAGACCTCAAATGAGACTTGTCAGCCCTCACCCAGAATTGCAACCATGATAAGCTGGACATAAATTATCAGAAAACCAAGGTTATGGCCCTTGCAAAAACAACTAGAACAAGTAACCACCTTTAAATATTTAGAGATGGTTATCCATGCCACCATCTCAGGCACATGGTGAATATGCATCTGTATCTGTCCCAAGTACAACAAATGCTATACTCAAATTTTGTCACACCAAGGGAAGATTTTATGTTCCTGCTGCTATACAGCTTTGTCGAGCCACATTGCTAGCACAGCTTCTCTGTGGGATCTTACTCAGGGCCCTCAGCTTTGTGGTTCACACCATTGGAAAGAGTACAATCCAAATTCATCAGAGCAATTCTCCACTGTGCTTCAAAGGCACTTTTGCACCTGGAGACTGGATTAATAAAAGTCAAAGCAAGAATTTGTCTAGCCTCCTTAAATCCTTAATTTCTTCCTGCAAGGCCTTGTTTCATTAACCCTCAGGGACAATTTCTCCTCTTCATGGATCAAGGCCATTGAGTCCAACTTAGCCAGATTAGACTTTTCTCCCGCCTCTATACTCAAGTTGGACCATGACCAAACCAAACAACTCCTGTGGCAAAAAGTAGAGGATATCGAGAGGCAAGTGGACTTAGGGAAAGCCCCATAGTTCCTGGCTCCTGACCATATTAGATATGTGGTTACACCTGCTAACTTTCTTAGCCAACTGGAGACAACGAACCACCAGAAAGCATTTCGCTTGTACAGTGTTGTGTGTTTTCATCAGCCGTTCTGTAAGCCAAATGCAAAAAGATACTGTAATGATTTGAGCTCATTGTAAACTGTCTTTGCCCTAAGGTAGTCGAATCCTATAGGCCCAGACTGCCTGTCTCCAGGGATCACTCGCACGGGAAATTCCTTGATTGCCTATTGCCTACCTCTTAGTGGCCATACTGTATATAAATTTGTTGCGCAGCTGAGTTGCTGGGCTTTTGCACATGTTTGAGCTTGCTACAAGACATGCCTGTGTTATGCTCCAATAAAACTGTGTTGTTGTTTTTTACAACCGGTGTCTTCAATGCCTGAAGAACTGACTACACAACAGATACCATTACACAAAAGCCTCTGTCCCTGTGGCTCAGGAGAGGTGGAGACCATTGGACACTGACTCCTTTGATGCTCTTTTTATAGAGTTATTCGAAAAATGTATATTCTTCCAATAATTGATAGGTGGCTAGATTCTGTGCTGGAGCATTGGGAATTCATTAGAAACATATGATTAATTCAACATAGCTATTTTTATATAACTAATGCAACACACACAGCTTTTTATGCGCTTGCATTGTTACTCATATTTTAATACTTAAAGATTAGGGACTTCACTGCTTAAATATTGATATGGTATAGCTGATCATACTGAGTGTAGCTTAAGTACAATTAACAGATTGAATGTTGATTGGTGATTTTAATATAGATTTTATTTTGTTAATAGAGTTCAACATAGATTTTAATAATAGATTTTAACAGGTATCTTATTTATTATCTAATACAGAGGTTTTCAACCTGGGATCCATGGACCCCCTGGCGTCCATGGCAGGTTTCCAGGGGATCCAGAGACAGGTCCAGAAAAATTTGGAAAAAGTAATATACATGAATTGTCAATTAGTAATTAGCTGAATTTGTGGGAATGGGATTCGTCATGTAGCAACAACATTTTTTGGGGTCCGTAGCTTGAAAAAGGTTGAAAATCTCTGATCTAATATTTTATTCTGAATTTCTAGCTGGATATTTCTTGAGTGTTTCTACCTTGCTCTGGTCTTGTTGTCCCTGGCCTTGCTCTGTGACAAATCTGTTAAATATAACTTTAATATAACTAAAAGATCTAGTCCAATCAATTCCCCATGCATGCACGCACACGCACAAACACACACAACGTGCAAAGAATGCAGGACTGGAAGAGATGGCATCTGGAATCAAAAATAAAGGTCAAAACATTAACGATTTGAAAAATTCATATGACACCACTTTGTCAGGTGCCATGGAATCAGTTTTCTTTATCAGCTGTAACTAGTTGACTGAAATTGATAAAGGGACAATTGAAAATTTCCCTCAAATCTATATATGATATTAAATAAAGAATAGCTCAAAATATTTGGTAGCGTATAAATGAGAATAGGGGTTATTGTAAAGAGAAGATACAGAAAAGCTGAAGTAGATTCACAATGAATTTTGGATAATTGGAGTCCAAAAACTAGTTTGATTTCTGTCTAAAAAGTGAATGCTAGAATAAAGACATGGTTCAAAATAAAATGTTCAAATATGGGATGAAATATTGCATACCAATATTATTCAAAATCAAAAATATACTTAATCTTTTACTCATCAATTTAGAAACAAAAGTTATTGTATGGGGAACAAACACGGTGAACTTGAAATCTGACTACATGAGGAAAGATATCACATGGTCTCCATTACCAAAACTTGGTGGGGTGAAACCCATGACTGGAATGTACAACTGGAGAGATTTATATTGTTCCAAAGAAACATACACAATAAAAGAGGAGGTGAAGTTGCATTATGTATAAGAAATAGCTACACTTCTGTAGAAATACAAAAAGAAAGGATGATAATCTTGCATGCATTTGGGTCAATATAAAAGGAAAAAGGAATACCATTGTCATAGTTGTATGGTACAGACCACTCAACCAAATAGAGGAAATAGATGAACTTTTTCCCACTATGATACAGAAAAAATGTTGAGACTCTAGAAAGAGTACAAAGAAGAGGAACAAAGATGATTAGATGTCTGGAGGCTAAACCATATGGTGAATGGTTGTAGGACATGGGTACGTCTATTCTAATGAAGAGAAGGACTAGGGGTGACAAGATACCAGTCTTCTAATATTTAAGTGGCTGTCACAGAGAAGAGATGCCAACCTATTCTACAAAGCACCTGAGGGCAGGACAAGAAGTAATGGATAGAGACTTATTAAAGACAAATTCGACCTAAAACTAAAGATTCCTGACAGTGAGAACAATTAATTAGTAGAATGGCCTTTCTCCAGAAGTTTGGAATGCTCCATCACTGGAGGTTTTAAAGTGGAGATAAAATGTCCATTTGTACTGAATGATATAGAGCAATGATGGCGAACCTGGAGACCGAGTTCCCAAACTGCAACCCAAAAGCCAGTTATTTATTGCAAAGTGCCAACACAGTAACATGCCCCCGCCCGTGACCATTGGTAACTCCCTGTGGCCCCCTACCCTGCCTTCTGGTGGCCTACCTCAGCTTCTGTTCCTCCAACCTAGCTCGTCTCCTCTCTCACCTTCACCACAGACTCCATGCCACATTTGAGCCGCCTGCCTTACCCCAGACAGGGGAGGGAGGAAGCTCTCTCATTGGGCTGCTGGGCAGAGGGGCAGGTGATGTCAGATATGTCCTCAGGTGCACATGGGGAAGGGGAGGGAAGCCCCCCGTCCCTCTGGCTTTCTACTAAAGAATTCTGGGCTGGGGAGATGGCGTGCGTGCCATTTGTTCTCCACCACTGGTGTAAACTCCCCTGCCTGAGCAGGGAGCTGGATTAGAAAATCTTCAAGGTCCCTTCCAACTCTATTATTCTGCTATATTATGTTATGTATATATTTATACACAGGAATCTTGAATCATCTGTATTCTTAGATTTAGATAGCAATTTTATCTATGTCATCCAAAAGGTGAAATTCAGGACTTTGAAAGACAGGAATTTTAGTTTTCTTGCATTATTCAATCTATGGGATAATGAAGTAATGTTCATTTTGAAGTAATGCTTTTAAAGAGATGCAAAAGAGAATAACACAATTTCTAACTGAGAAACAGTTCTTGTGATTTGGAAAAGGGATGTTCATTCTTTTTGATATGATTTTAAATTTATAACAACAGAAGCAATGCAAAACATTGCTTCAATTTAAACTTAAGATCTATTAACAGATTTTTTTTCAGTTATGTCCTAAGATTGGAGGAAAGAAACAATATAATTCTCATGATTATTAGTTGGCCATACTTGCTGTGTCTGATTGCAACTGGAGTGCAACATTTAAGAACATACGAAGAATAATATTGGAAGATCAGGCCAAGGCTTCTAAGTCTAGAATTGTACTGTGGCCAATCAGATACTTCTGGAACATTCACAAGCAAGGCCATATCTCTCTCCTGCCATTCTAATTGCAGATGTACCCTAGATTTCACACAAAGTTAAATTGAAGTCCATTTTTTCATTTGGTTGCCCATTCATCAAGTTTAAGGACATCTTTCTAGAGTGGTACATTATTACTTTTGCTTTTTTTTTTATAACTCTGAATAGTTTGGCATCATCCATCAATTCGGCAAGCTCATTGCTTACCCCTAAATCAAGGCTGTTTAGAGAAACTTAAAAGTTTAAAATTAGATTCTTGAGGGATTATACTTCTTATTTTTCTCCACTGAAAAAGGTTATTCCTCTTCTTTGCTTTCTATTATTTTTTTGTATTTTATAAATTCATAAAAGAACAGGCTGTCTTACCCTGTGGTCTCTAAGTTTACTTAACAGCCTTTGTAAAGGAACTTTATTCAAAGGTTTTTTGAAAACGTAACCGTACATCATTGAGCGTTCGCCTTGATCTCTGTGCCTGCTGATACTTTTAAAAAACCTCTAAAAGGTTGGTGAGACATGATTTCTTTTGAGGAAACCATCCTGATCTTTCTTTATCGAGGCTTGTTTCTCTGTATGCCTAGTTATTTTTATGGAATAAATAACAAGATGATTAGTCTATCATTTCCCAATGCCACAGAGTCTGTTTGCATCAGATTGATTATCCTTCAGCCCTCACCTTACTGAGCTCTGCTTGAGGAAGCTCTGCTTCCTATTTTTACTAGGAAGTCAGCAACTTTACCCCTGACTGCTTTAAACCTCTTGTGCTATCAGCTCCATTGTTATGGAGTAATGTCTCATAAAGTCCTTCTCTTGTTACCTCAAACCGTTTTAATTGTTCTAGTAGCCTTTTTAAGAAAGTCAATGCATGTTCAAGTATCCGTCCTCTATTGGCTGAATTATTACCATGGTTGTTTCTTCTATTTTTCAAATATATTTTAAAACTTATTATTGTTTTCTTTATTTTTCCCCATAGATTTCTGAAATTATGTTTTTGTCTTGTTTTGTTTTGCACTCCTTATTGTCATGAAGGTGCTTTTTTTAAAAAAGGTAACTGGACTTGGCTTTTCCTTGAAGCCAATTCACTTCGTATCCAAGAAGGTTCTTCAGTTCTCAGAACTGAAGAAGCTTCTTGGATGAGAAGCAAAACATCTTCAAGGAAAAACAAAGTCTAGTTGCCTTTTGAAAAAAAGTACCTTTGGGACAATCATGATCTGGATGACTGACAATCTCCACTTACATTTCTTATTGTCACCTGGCACATATTTTTTTTTGCCAAATTTGCTGTTCTTGTTGGGAAATTCTTTTCAGTTGTTGAAGCTTGTGAGTACTATTAGAAAATCATGTTGGTTTTTTTCTAGACTTGGTCTTTTTTGACATTGTGGAATATATTACATCTGAGCTTCCATGACAATGGTTTTAAAAAAGCAAAAAGTGCTAGGAAGAGTTTGTCACCCTTAATTTATCCTTCCAGTCTCTTTTGCATCAGTACCCTTATTTTGGGATTTTATTCCTTTTATCGGATGTACTCCACTACTTAGTTTTCACTTGCATCTTTAAATGTTTTACTTTCGCATGTTTTAATGTTTTCTTGTGAGCTATTTAGAATCTTTTAAGGAAAAGATATATAAATATTTTTCAAAACAAATTAATAAATAAACGTGTGCACAGTAGCATTATGATCACTGTTAATTAACATTTGGAGGTTAACAAATTCCTCAATATCCTAAGAAATCAGATCCAAACTAAATGTGATTTTAAGCAAGCAAGACATAATCTTAATTCTAACGTTTCTCTCTGATATTAAGTAAAGTCCATTTTGTTGTTCCTGGAGATCTTACCACACCATGTTATCAAACAATAGAGGAAGTACAGTGTGATATTGTGAGGCAGTATCTGGGGGGCGGGGCGAAGACAAAGAGCATTCTGTGTACATTTGAAATATTGATCACAATTCCATACTACACAGTCTGTAATTGGCCTTTAAATGTCGCTATATTAAAGTTTATTGCAGCATCTGTACCACCCAGGTTTTTATGCAAGAAACAGAGTGAAATCATCCTTGATTGAGAGCTATGATTGAAAATTCACTGAAGAATTGAGAGTTGTCAGTCAATAATATGTGTCCATATTATGAAGAAGTATCAAATGCATCAGTTCGATATACAGTATACCTTAAAAGCATGCCCATCCCGGGAAAGATAAAATAAGACTAGTTATCTAAAGATGTTTCTAAATTATACTGGCAAGCAAACTATAATAAACCCTATCAGCCAATAAATATGAAGAACATGAACATAGTGATGATGAGAAATAAGAGGCACTCTTAGAGGAAACTGTGGTTGCTAAAAAAAGAATTGTAAATAAAAATCCTTGAAAAATACAGCTAGCACATTCTTGGATAACAGTTTTTATTAATCTACAATGATTTCTGGCTGAGCATGTAAAACCTTTGTGGCAAATCCAGTTAGATTTTACACCAGGTAAAATGTTTAGCATTGTGCAGATGAGTTTCATACAGTGAGCAGTGTTTGATACAGTGGTGCAGCAAAATAATGGAAATAATGTCACATTTGACAAGCATCGCACACCTCTTTCTACTATCAGCCAGCCATGAAATATGTAGATATGCAGGTGCTTTCCTTTTAGACAGTCATCAAAGATCTTTATAGAACCAAATAACTCATGGATAAATTACAAACTATGCATCATTACCTGGGAGAGGATGGACATGAATTAATAATATAGATATGCAGTTTCACCTTCCTGGAGAATATAGGACCAAACACATCTTGTATTATATGCATGTTGCCAAACTCAGCTATTAGTGAATGTGTCCTGGGTACATTCAATGGTAGCTATATTGGAAACAAGCTTATCTTTGTCTGTACTGGAAGTGAGCATTCCTATTGATTTTGAGGATCACAAATGATGCTAGGAGTAAAGCCACAGTTGCATGCCTGTATCATCACAGGCACTCAGAAGCACACACCGGTTCCTATATCCATAGGATGGATACCCATATCTATTGCTGCATAATATACAGCTCCAGTCAGCTATGACTCTTAATGTTCCAAACAGACCCTCATCTCCATTAAATGCAAAAATGACTCAGCTCACAGGACTGTGCTGAATGCCACAATGATGCAGAGAGGAAGGCCTCATGTCCCATGGACCCACTTTTCTATGGTGAACAATTATGTCATTGGCAGCATGTGAGCTCAGGTCATCTGGTGTTGAGAAGGACACTGAAAGTGTAGCTGAATATTTTTCCATTCCTATATGGTAGTGAAAGCATGGCCTTTTTGCATGCCAAGCAAGAGAACACCATAGAATTTCATTTTCACTGAAGGAAAATGAGAGGAAAAAAATCCCAATGAGTAAATGGAATAAAAATAATAATGTCCACATTGACCATAATTGGTTTCTTGAGTCTGAGTTAGTGATGCTTCCTATCATTAACTTTTCTTTCCTTTGTTTTAGAAATGTCAGCATTTGAGACCATTTGGATGGTTTATGCAAAATGTGCTATACGCAATGCTACAATCGGACATATGAAGTCTAGAAAATCACAGTAGAAATAAGTAGGAACATTAAAATTTGGGGCACACTGGCAGGAGTCTGCCAGAAGCAAGGAAGATTTTAACATTTGGTAGCCAAGACTGTAAGTGAGGAACGTCTGAAGCAGAGGAATAGGATCCTCAGAGATATTATGGTAAGCAGAAGGAATTGGCAAGATCCTTCTTGTTAGACAGATTGAAGTCAGTACAGTAAAGCTGGGTAAATGTAGGATGCATGAACCTCAAGTCCCAGAATTCCCTAGCCAGCCATGTTGAATATCACAATTAGAGAAAAAGGAATTCCACAAAAAGCAGACTGGCAAATAATAAAATCAAAGAGTTAGAAACATATAATGTAAAACAGTAGGGGTGCCCAGACAAATGCACAGAGATACTCATGAAGGGAGAGGAAAGAAAGGCAAAGTTTTGGGGAGGGGAGGGACAAGGATTTATTTAGGCTTTGAGGGAAAAAAAGAGAATAAGAGACAAAGATTTAAATTGAATTACTGTTTTTTTTAAAAAAAGATCTCCTGATGAATAATCAAGAGATAAAGAGAAGAATGCACCCAAGGCATTTCTTTTTACAGTATTTTGCCTTGCTGGGATTCTGATCCTCACAGCTAATAAATGAAGGGGCAGTTTGAGAGTGCCCCATATTTCAGACTATCAGTTGGCAATTCAGCCAATAACAGAAAACAGAAGCT
>JANHFO010004448.1:76006-87587 GCA_032468095.1 Pareas carinatus
GTTTACAGAGATAGCATACTACCTCCAACAATTCAGGTCCTCATTTTACCAAACTCAGAACGATGGAAGACTGAGTCAACCTTGAGCCAGCCAGGATCAAACTCCTGGCAGAGGGCGGAGTCACTCTGCAATACTGCATTCTAACTACTGAACCACCAATGTTAAGAAAAAAGTGTTTTCAGCATCATGCCGTCATAGCAGCTACCTGCTATTCATAAAAGCAGGCAAAAAAATATTCAGTCTCCACACATGTCTCAAGTACTGCTGCTATAAGAGCTACCTTAACTTTAATGACCCCCTTCTTACTCATTTATCAAAATTTGCACCTCCTAAGGGTAAGCAATATCTTAAAAGATTTTCAGGCATGAAGCTTCTACCTAAAATAGCCTGGCAAAAACCTGTGACCTTAGGCCCACATGCAGGCTTTGGCCTAATTTAGATCTTTGTCCTTGAAGGTTATTGGAATTGGAGAAAAAGAGGGAGGAAAATATAAGAATGGAGTGTCTCTTACACTTCTCTAGCCAAACATAACATGTACATTTTTTAAAAAGCCTGTATCTTCTGACTGATTCTTGTCTCCCCAGTCCAAGTTATTTTACTCCTATATACCGAGCCAGACTGATCTAAATGGCTTCTCTCTGTCAAAACTGTGCTTAAGGACTGAAAATTTTATGCATTTCTGCCCCACTTTTTCATTTAGGAGTTTAAGTTGTTCTACACAGCAATTCCTCCTCCTTTTTTCCCTGTAGCAATGTGTGAGATAGGTAGGCATGGATAGGATGATTGGCCCAAATGGATGAGGGTAGACTAAACCCTGGATCTTCCCACTCCTGGTCCTAATCACTACACCACACTGGCCACATTGTTTGTGAGACGGATGATTTGGGGGGTTACCTGAGGTACTCGTAGAGTCCATACATAGGCAAGAAGTCAATATCAGACAGAAACATGTATGGAGTGCTGATGTGTTTCATAGCCACATTTCGCAGGAGATTCACAGGGTAGAATTGTCCCTCTTTATATACTATGTGATATCCAACATTGTGACGGCTCATGAGGACCTCCGAACCTTGAGCATAGCGCAGAAATTGTTGGGCCTCTGCATCGGAAAGATAGAGTGCCAGACTGATTGGCCCTTCCCAGTGCTTACAAATGGCTTCAAGCATCTGCAGTCTAGGAGGAGAGAAAGAAAGAAAAGCTCAGGAAAAGGCATCTTCATTAGTTTGGTTGACCTAGACAAGCCTTTCTGTCTTGGTGTTGATTTTCAAAAGATGTATTCAAGTCTACCATTCTCTTGGTGACTGCCTGGAGACCTTCATACATTTTTTTTGGCACTATATGGGAAGAGTTTCCTGATCCCCTGTGTTTTTGACTCTTCACCTCGAAATTCCCAGCTGAGTCTCCTATCTAAGGACCGACCAGAATCATCTAGATGTTATATAGTGCATCTCCTTAAAAATTCAATCAAGAAAAAAAGGAAGAAATCCTTAGCTAAACATGGCCTGTGTTAAAACACTAGGGAATCAAAGCCTAAGAAAGAACTACTGAAGTACAATGTCTATTCTCTCTAGAAGGGGAAAAATAATTAATTTTCAAGGTTTTATGTGTCCACTGGGAATAGGGAAAGAAACAAATGCAGCAGTTTTATGTCATTGTTGCAGAAGAAAACATGTGTTTTCCTAAACAGTGAATATAGATAAGCCAAGAAGTAGGAAGGAATAAATAATTACTTCACTTTTCATTTTATTATGTTCACAAGGAATGCAAGACCAGAGTGGTTAAAAAAAGCTTGATAAATTAAAAAGGCAAAAATAGAAGCTCCATCAAACAAATAATAATAGTAATAAAAGTATAATAGTAAGAAGAGCCATTTTGTGTTCAGGAAAACAAGGTTTTTTGGTTAAAGATGGAGAATCACAAATACCTACAGAAGAAAACATTAATGATGAACACTTTAAGCAATTTATTTTCAAGTTATGCCATGGGTGTTTTAACAAGCACAATACAGTCTTGCAATTAATTAACAGCACTGCAATATAATCTGTGTGCTTCCAGGAACTCATTCCATTCTTAGTAGATTCAATTAAAATACATGATTATGAAGATATAAATGCTAAAAATGAATATTCATATGACTTTATGTGAAGCTGTTTTTATTCAGAGATGCAATAGTTTTCCTGTCTCTTTTGCTTATTAGTGACAGAATAGAAAATGTAAAATCCATCAAAATTCATATCATTTTAGACATCCTGTGAAATAAGCAACCTTATTCCCAGAATTCGCTCATTTTGAGAATAAGGCTGCTTTCAGCCTTGGGCAAAGTAAGAATGTGCCTTTAGTACAATTGTGGGGAAGTGATTAGAAGCATCTGCTTCCTGGTTATATTAACCACTAGTAATGTGTGAGATGTTTTGAATTTAATGTAATTGTTTACAATGTGATTGATTTGAATTTGAAATTTCCTCCCTTCCTCCCTCCCTTCTCTCTCTCTCTCTCTCATCCCCCCCACTCTCCATGGTGACTTTACGCAATGTACAGAGATAAAAGCCACCATAAAAATACAACCCATGTAAGCCACATCACCAATGTGCTTACCTAGCTGCCTGGTCCAAATGCCTGGTGGAACAGCCAGCTTTTCAGAGCCTTAAAAAAGCTTAATAGTGTTGGGTGGGGTCTTCCTGATGTCTTGGGGGGAGGCTGTAACCCATGAGGAAGGTGCAGTCACAGACAATGCATGATTCTGGGTTCCAGCAAGGTGGCACTGTTCGGCGAAGGGGACCCAGACATGCCCTCCCTATTCAACATGGTGTGGTAGGGAGAAACAATGACTGATTTACATTGGTCCTATGTCATGTATAGCTTTATAGATGATAATCAGCTCCTAGAATATCTTACTAACTACAGTATAGGGCATAATTGGGCCAAATGATCTTATGGCTTACTGAATTAAGCCAAGAATAGATTTTGATCTCAGACACTATCTTGTTTCAATGCATTACAGTTTACAAGGAATTATTAAGTGAATGAATTTAAAAAAGGAAATAAATGTTTACAATCAGCTCTATGTGACCATGCCGAAAAAGGCAGAATGAAAGGAGAACCTGTGCTGAAGTACCGTTAAACTGTAGGCGTTAGCATTACATACTTACATCCATCCATCCACTTCAAGACAAAGCTCTTCCATGTCTAGTACATCACAGCAATTATTTATCTCAGATGTTGGTAGCTTCACTACTTCAGGTAAAACTATCATTAATATTTGCTTATATCTATAATATATTGGTTATTAAGTATTGGGAAATATTTATGGACAGTTTATTATGACTTAACTTACCATTGGATAGGTCTATGGTACTGCTTGGTTCCTATATAAATTGCTGTAATTGATTACTGATATTTTTTGTGAGATGATAGATGAGATGTTTTCAATGCTTTCTTCTGCCCCCCCCACCTTTTTTGGATAATTAAAGAAACTGTCACAGATATTAACTGTAGATCTTACAGATACTCTGCAATGTAATATTTGTACTATATATATTTGTAAGCTACTCTTTCCATTCAAAATATGGTAAACATATTTTAAAGTGTCAGATAACCTTAAAGCACTCATAAGTACTCTAAACCAAAACTATCCAGAATAATTCATGAGCAACTATGCCCAATCCTGAATGGTGATAATTAAATCATAATAATTAGTTCCGAAGCTGGGGATGGAGAGGATATTCAGTAGCAAAAGTTGTAAAGCAAGCATGTTACCTGAAGCCATTTCCTCAATAGTCATTTATAGCATCTTATTGTATCATCAGCCACTGTGCTGAAGATATAAGTCCCACCTTCATTACTGATATAACAGTAGATCAATGCTATAAAAATTATAGGTGGGAAAATGAACTGAATCATTCAGAGGGCAGCATTTTGTAATGGATGGATGTCATAAGAGAAAAGGATCTAAAAAATTCTTATTCTTATATTTGTTTTTCTCAGTACAGACTAACTGGATTGTTGAGTCCGGCGATGGCATTACACGGCACAGCTTCGGGCTGCCATCTGAAGTTGTCTGAAGGCAGAAGCAATCGCTACCACATTGATTGTTCAAGATGTGATCAGCTGCAAGCCGAGCAATGAATGGTCATTGCTGTGAACGGGAAAAGCCCGCAGTGTTATTGGTGTGTTGCCTAGAGTGAGAGAAACCCGCTCAGTTTATTGGCTGTTCATTCTGACAGCTCCCCTATAAAAGGGGAGATGTCGGTTCCAATGACTGCTGGTTGTTGTGTGTGTTCTAATAAATATTAGTTCAGTTACCCTGCGCTCCAGTTGATTCATTTTGTGGACTTTTCATGGATCATTGCAGGAGGCATGTTGTATTATCTCTCTAATCTGTGTAAAGCACTCAATCAAACTCAGAGATTTGATTTCTGCCCAGACAGTAGATTTCAGACTAAAAATTCAGTGTAGCAGTTCTATGATCAACTAATTCTCTCATGGTGTATGAACTATTGATGGGAGTTGGTTCATTTTCCTCACTCCCAACCCTAGAGGGGCATTCACATTTTCTTCGGTTCCTTGGTAGTTTTCTCCTTCTGGTCACACAGAAGGGGAAATTAAAAAAAGAGAGATAAATAGAGGGTTAACAAGTCCTCTGGAGTCTGTCCACAGTAGCAATGGTTCCAATTGTACCACACTGGATTTCTTATTTTATCTCCAGAGTGGAGAGGGAATAACAATAAAAAAGGAAGAAAGCTGGAAATGCATTTGAAAAAAATGGCCAGCATCAGAATTCAGTTTATTGACTGAGAGAAGGAATGGCTGAGTTGTCTGTGTTTTGGGAACCTAGCTGATAAAAGCAAAAAGAAATAACAGGCCATTGGTCTAATGAATTTCTGGTTTAATATTTCTTTGTAAAAGGAGATCTGTATTAGTCTATGGTGGCAAAGAGGAAGACTCCGAAAGCATCTTTTCTAACCAGTAAATACATTTATTCATGAAAGTGCTTGCTTTTTAGTAAAATTTGTTAGTTGGAAAACAATGCTATTGGACTACTACTGATTTAGTATTTTCCTGATAACTATTTTGCAAAACCTACATAGCCTTAGCAAAGGTAATAAGTACATGGTGAAGAAAAACATGGTGAATATATCAAGCTATTCTTGTTTGTCTATTGTGCAGATTTTTCTGCTTATCAGTGGAGTTTCAAATGAAGTTTGTAAAGTAATTAAAAGGGAGAAAAATGTTTTCCATTCAGCTTATCAAACCATAATTCTCAAATGCTATAGAATAGCTAAAATTTGCATTAAAAAGCAAATGAATAAATTATTAACAGAAATCAGGATCTTTCATGTTCCCATCCTTATGACAATTCAGAAGCTACCGAAAACCTGATTGTTCTCACAAGCCTTAATGTGCATCCTGTTTTAGATTAGCTTTGTGATATCAGGTATAAGAATGTGGTACTTTTCTTCCAATTGGCTATGTTCTCTTTTTATATGGGCTTTCTTTATTTGAAAGCTGCTCAGAACTGTCAAAAAGACAGTATTCCTGAAATTTAGATTAAATAAATGAAATCAGAAAAAATAGCAGAGCTGCCATTCAAAAGAAAGAAAGAAAAGAAAAGAAAAGAAAAGAAACTACATGGATTTCACTGCCATTTTTGTGGGAAACGTATAATCCAGAAACATTCAGGAAAAGGTAAAAATAGCAATCATAATGGTCACCAATGTAAACTTCAACTGTAGATGTTGTCTGCCCAGAGCCAGTTCCTTCCCAGAGTCTGAAGTTAAAAAAAGGAGTATTGTCCTCTTCTCCTGATTTCCTGGTCTTGCAATACGAGAAGATAGTGGCTTTTCTTTTGCCTTTTTATGATCTAGCCTTCTCTTCCGAGAAAATACTTATTTCAGATGTTGAATGAGGGGGAAAAGACTTCTCATAATAAGAAAACAGAAGGCTTTGTCTCTGAATCTGAGAGATCTTTTACTGAAAACTGCTCTCTATTCTGCTTCATCCTTCTCAATGGTTCTCTTGCACATTCAGATCTTAACATTTAATTTTCTACAACAGTGGACCTCACAACTTGGATGTTGTTACAAAACTAGTCTCTGTCACAAACCTGGTATCCAGAGGAAGGAGATTATAAAGATCAGCAAACAGATTAATCTAGTCCACTTCTTCTGCTACACACCTTGCTAGACCAAACACATTAGCTGGATCTATTATTGGTATTTCAGTCTGTCCATCATAAGGACGATAACACAGAAAATGAATGCAACTGCTCTGGCAGAAATGTAATTTGAAAAAAAAAAGGTTTGAAGATGACTGAAAAAAGCAAACAAACATGAACCCACATACTGATGCACTTAACAGGAAATAAAATGGCTGAGTAATTCTTTAACAGGAATAGTATTTATTGATTTTTCATGAAAGAAAGAATCGATGAGTCTGATGAATAACATACCAATAATGAAGAGAAGCCTAAAATAGGATAGAACAGATAGAAAACAGGACAGGGCTAACCGAATGAGCAGTATGTTTTTCTTCTCTGAATAAAGACAAATGCCTTCACCCAGCAGTACAAATTCTTCACATGAATTCAAAGTGAATTAAAATCCTGGAGGAAAAGCATACATGTAGTTGCTGGATATACTAATTCTCTGTGGCATTCATCCAGTGTTTAATATTCTCTTACAAGATTTACCAAACAACAGTAAGCCCTCCCACCCTACCTGAGAAATGTTTCCTTTATTAAAAATCAATAAAGCAGAGATTGGTGAATATTGCAAATGTTTAAATAAGACTGAGATGAGATCTAAGTAGTTCTGTGGTTTCTATAAGCTTGGGTTTGTTTTATCAGTATTTGTTGTGTACTGTGGGAGTGTGACAGACAAACGGACACACGATGTGAACAACAACTGTTTATTCACTGAATGTGAACCGAGACGAAGGCACACTTCCTCCGTGCCACCTTATATCTGGTATTCAAGCATTCCGGGCTGGGCAGCCAGCCAATCGCTGTGCAGAACGCCTGTCCGCTTGGCTCCCATTGGTTAAGGGACAGTCTCTTGGGGTAGCCAATGCTGGCTCGCAGTTTTTCCCATGCTGCCACCCATGGGACATAACAGTATTGGATAGTTATTTAGTCAGACTTGAATTCCTAGAACTTCCATGTGCAGGAATGTTGTTCGTTTGTATAGTTAGCTAGGAGAATGGAAATCTTGTTTCACATCACAGGTTACATTCTGCCAGTGCAAGTTTTATTCCTTTTTTTAAAAAAAATGAAAACACATCTTTTTCTTCCTTATACAAATTACAGCATCTAAAAGAAGGCAGGTTACAGGAAATGAGATGGAAGGATTCTGTTCCTTTTTGATATATGATGGATGCACATTTTATTGCTTGGGTATAATTAGCAGGCATCTTAAAATCCCATGGTATAGATATAAAGAATATATATATATAGAAATAAATTGAGTTTATTCAGCTAATTTATTGTGGGGGGGGGAAGCGAAAAGAAAGGGCAACTTTTCTTTCTTTCCTCAACAAAATGCTTGTCTGCACTGAAAGAGAAATGTGGTGATGCTTTTCAGTGCTGTAAAATAATTTATCTTACAGGTGAGCCCACAACTCTGGCTTCTTTATTGCCACTTTTCCATATACAAAATACCAACAATAGTAACTATCCATCCTGCTTGCCTCTGGAATGTCTTTGCAATCTGCTACACATTACAAGGTAAGGAGATGACCTGGTCAATAAGGGAAAGTCTTGCCTCGTCCAAAAAATGAGAATCTTTTTAGACCCTAGATCAGTGATGGCAAACCTTTTAGAGATTGAGTGCCTGGGCGAGTTGCAGTTAATGAGTCGTGGTTTGTGACATCATCGCCTGGTGCTGCTACTCCTTTCCAAGCATGCACATGGCCCCTATGTGCACTGTGACATCATCGTCTGACATCACTACTCCTTTCCGAGCATGTGCATAGCCCCTATGTGCACTGTGCTCTGGGGCGATGCTGGGACAACTTGACTCATGTGCCAACAGAGAGAGTTCTGCGTGCCAACTGCGGGGCATGTGCCATAGGTTCGTCACCACTGCCTACTGAGAAGTAGGGCCTTCTCTAAGCTAGTTGGCCTTGAGGTGAGGATTACAGTGTGCTCCACACAAACAAGTGTTGCCTTTGACAGATCTGTATTTCTTACATGTGTATATCAAGGACAGTGGTAACTGTAGGTCAAAAAAACTAATTTAGAAAAAAAATAATCAATCAGCTCAGGTTGGGAAACTATGATGCAGAAGTAAATAGTGAATTAATGAAAAAATCTTCCTGAGTTACCATTCAATGTTACTTGATTATTTCCTTTTCTAAGTAATTCAATATATCTAAGCTAACTGCAAACAAAATCAATCAATCCATTCCAAACACATAATTGTCTCAAATGTGTATCACAGAAATCTCTCACTCTAGCCTGATCTTCCATAGCTAGAACTTCAAAAGAAAAGGAACCAACTGTGGTATTTGCTGCCAAAAGGCTTAAAATATCTTTTCTTCCACAAAGAGATTACATATCAAATTTTCTGAAACCACCAACTGGAAGTAATTGCATTTGCATAAATTTTCTATGAGAGCATAACATTACATTCCTTACCTGTCCATAGAGAGTTGTGCCACCAGTGTCACATCAGTGTTATCTGTAGCAAACTCATACTCGTAGTGTAGAAAATATAGGTGAGTACGATGGACAGTGAAACGCTCTCGTCGAAACTCATAACATAAATCATCTTCATCCAGCTCAGACAGTTGTTTCTGTAGCTAATATGCAAAAACACAAAAAGCAACACAAAGCTATAAACAAGAGACTATTAATTAGGATCTTTTATTGAAGAACAGATATAAAATCAAGTGTCTCATATGATATCATGTTTACTCTATATATGACTGCCCTCCAAACCAAAAAGTCAGTTTACAAACCCTAAAATGAAGAGTTATTTCACACACGTGAGTGGGGGGTTAATAGAGGTCTATGATTTCTGTTTTTTGACCTCCAAAAATAGTTGCCAGTCTCTTTTGGCCATGGGAAAATCAGACAGTTTAGATAAGTCCAGCCTGGCAGTTTGTATAAGCCAAGGCTCAAATCGTCCTGCAGCTGTTTAATTGTCTCAGACAGTAGATGCATGGGGTCACTGATGGTAATTCCTGACAGCTCCTCCTAAATTTTGTGGAGAAATTGAGCTATATGATGTGGTCCACCCTGCAGTGCTAAATGAATGTTCTACCTCTTGGTGTAAATATTACAGCATTCATATTTTCTTTGTCGACAGTGGGGCCACTGGGTTTTTTGCTCCAACAGCAAAATGTCTTGTGCAGTTCTGGGTGTTAGAAGTACAAATGCCTACTACCAGTCTTAGTAACCGCAAAAAAGTCTCTTCCATTTGCATGCCATATTTTAAGAGATTCAACTGAAGCCAACCTATGATCATTTCTTTTAAGCTTGAGAGAGCAAAGCTCTCCTGTGGGAATGACTATGACTTCTATGGCATGAAGTAAGAAAGAAAGCTGGCTGCAGCAATGGGCAGCAAAAGTGTAGAGAGAGACAGAGCTATGTTCTCTTAGGCCTCCACCTCTAAACTCACACACCTAGGTATATCACCAAGTAAAATATTGGAACAAGCATTTCCTTGCAGTTGTGAAAATATTTTGCCGATATTATCACTATTCAGTTATCTAAACTACAAACTGCATGATGTGTGGTGAAGAAATCATAGCAACTCTAAGCATTATTAAAGCAACAAAAAGGTCAATCAAATTCTTTAATGTGCTGAGAGGGATAGTATAAAATGGCCTCCTTCCTTCATTTTTTAAAAACGAAAGTACCTATTTTACAACTGCTGGACTGTGGGCAGAGTGGTGGTACATGATGCAAATCTCTTCAGGGACAGTGCATTGCTGTGATGGAAAAACATTCTCCTTCACAGCAGCATCCAGGAGGAAAGTCCCCCAGGGCTCCTTGCTAAGAGCAGCATTTTATATTTCCTCAGACACTGAGAGGTGTGAAAATAAAAGGGCAAATACGCCACAAGAATTTAGAGAGCTGTTGCATTCCAGGTTAGACTTCAACCCATGCAAGATCTCAGAAAGCATTTTTTATTTCCTTTCCATCTCTCCAAATAGAAAGGAACCTGGCATTTTCCTCACACCATGACTGATGGAGACCAATGAAACAAGAACTAAAATTGCTTCTGACTTAAGTAACCCTACTCAGGGATTCCAAACCCTTACCTTGTTTGCTTACCTTCAATTATTTGCCACACTAGCTAGGGATCAAATGCTGAGAATTACTGTATTAGGATATGAAATAATCATTCACACTCAAGTTTACACATACACACATGTACACATTCACATGATGCCAAAGCAAATTCCTGTCTTGCAGTAGCTTCCTAAGCATTCTTGTAGATGAGGTTCACAGTTCCATCTAATTTACTTCTCCATTTCAAAGAACTTTAATTTGATTATCTATATATCATCTTTTCATCCATACATACTGTACCTATGAACAGCTGGACTGCAATAACACATCATTTTTCATAACAATCCTGGTCTTCAGGGTCATATCAAGTATGGACAGTTTTTAATATCATCACTTGGCTGTCACTAAGAATCCTGTCCTGCATTCTTTTAATGCTTCAAAACAGCCATGTAAAATGGCAACAGAGGTCAAATTACACCATAGTTATATAAGGTACAGCAATACTTTTTTCTGTTATCCACTGCCAAATCTATTATTTTCTATTCCTCCTCCACTATAACCCACAAGCAAATTTCTATATGTTTCTCATATTAGGACCATGATCTAAAGGCAGTGACGGCAAACCAATGGCACGCAGCCGGCACACAGAGCCATCTCTGCTGGCATGCGTGCCTTTGCCCAGGAAAGTTTGGAAAAAAAAATCTTCAGCAGCAAGCCAGAGGAGAGGCCCGCCGCCAGCAGGATCAGGGGCCACACAGTTCTCCAGAGAGGCCATCTGAGCCTCTGGGCACCACCTAGACTTCTAGAGAGGCGATCCGAGCCTCCAAATGGGTCACCCAGCGACTGGAGAGGCCAAATGGGCCCCCAAACAGGGCGCCCAGGCCTCTTGAGAGGCCAGACAGACCTCCGGACTGGCTGCCCAGGCCTCCAGAAAGGCCTAATGGGCCTCCAGACGGGCCACCCAGGCGAAGTTACCCAGGCCCAAGGAGAGCCTACTAGGCACTGTGGAAGCGCCCCGCCACCAGGAGAAGCTGAGTGAGCAGTTCCCATTCTCAGCCTTGGCTGGCTGGCTCAGTCTGTCTGTGTGTCTCTCTTCTTCTGTGTTTCTCTCTCTCTCTCTCTCTCTCTCTCTCTGTATCTGTATCTCTTTTATTTTCTTTCTTTCTTTCTCAGTCTCTCTGTCTCTCTGTGTGCATCTCTCTCTCTCTCTCTCTCTCTCTCTCTTTTAGTCTCTTTCTTTCTTTCTTTCTTTCTCAATCTCTGTCTCTCTGTGTGTGTGTCTCTCTCTCTCATTCTCTCTCTCTCTCAAAAGCAGGAACAAATATTACACTAAAATGTATAATACTG
>JANHFO010004448.1:90888-105678 GCA_032468095.1 Pareas carinatus
CGTTCCCGGCGTTCCGCGGTCACGCAAAAATCGCTCCGCGGGGTGCGGGGAACACTCCGGATCGCCCTGCAGCGTGATCCTTCGGCTTTGGAACGTCCCGCGGAGCGATTTTGGGATGCACGAAGATCGCTCTGCTGGACGCTCCAAAGCCAAAGGATCGCTCTGCAGGCTGAATTGGCGCGTTCCCAGCGTTCCACGCCTTATGGTCCAGAGCGCCTTATGGTGCGAAAAATACGGTATATTGTACATGTGTGCATTTCTCCCTCTTCCCCTCTCTATCTCTAAATATGATCACGAGGTTCGATGCTTGTAATGATACCCTGTCCTTTCTAGAGCAGGGGTCTCCAGCCTTGGCAACTTTAAGACTTGTGGACTTCAACTCCCAGAATTCCCCAGCCAGTCCACAAGTCTTAAAGTTGCCAAGGTTGGAAATCCCTGCTCTAGACAGTGCTCCCAAAATGCTTCTTTGTCACTGAAATACTGCATTAATGCCTGAACTCAATTATATGCATAAGCATGTTTTTTCATTAAAAATATCTCAGTTGGAGAATATATGTACTTAAGTATACTCATGTTATAAATGAAATTCACATAAGAGAAAGCCCAAAAAATATAATTAAAGAATGGAAAGTTTTTCCTTAATTGCATCCTGATATTATTATCCCTTTCTTCATAAATGAAACTGTGGGCAAGCTCTTTTAATATGTACTTTGACTAAGAGTTGGCAGAACTGCCAGAAACTACATAATGTGGTCTTGTGGATCACATCTGGACAGCATTTTGCTGATGGGTTCTCTCATTCAGTTAAAACCAAACAGAACCTTCCATCTGATCACAGGCAACAGGAAAAAGAACCTTGTCTGCTTAAGTAATAGTAATAACACAAATAAATGGTTGCAAGTAGGAATACTATCCTAACATAATCCTGTCCCTACCTCTACCTCTACCTCTACCCATACCCCTACCTCATCCCCTTTCTCCTTTTGTTTCTCCTTTTTTCTATCTCCTATCCTATCCTGTCCTGTCCTATCCTATCCTACCCTAAAAATGGCTAGTTTGCATATAGTATTGACTGTATATTCTAGATCAAAGCTAGATTATTAAGTATACCCCCTGGGAATTAGATGAAGTTATTTAAATCAGAAATCTTGATCCTTGTTGCTCACTTAGACGTTGCTTTGTGTTTACTGGCCAGTTCATTTATGTCAGGTTCATTTATTTTCTGTTGGTAACTTGGTCAAGATACTTGGAAAAGCTTCTGCAGTTTGAAAGCTGCCCAGAGGACCTTATGAACTGATTCTCTTAGATCTTTGAAAAAGCCTCTCTCTTCTTTGAAGAGATTTGTGAATTGATTACTTTTAGCTTAGCGCTTTAGTTTTCCTCTAGTAGTTCAGGACCTTGAGCATTAGGCTATGACATTGTTAGGATCCAAATCAGGTCACTAAACTACAAAGAATTTATAGTCTTTCTATTAAATTGTAAGAGCCACCAAATTAAATAGAAACACCTTTTTTATTTTCTGAGAAATTTCTTCACACTTTCTAAAGATCACAACCTTTTTCTGTTTGCTACATTTGGGTAGTAAAACTACTTTTGTTTAAGCATAATAGATGAAATGTTGGGGGTTTTTTTGCAATAAATCCTTCTGACTAGTTTAATGGTTAGGACTGAAGAAAAGCCTTTAAGAAATCCCAGGCTATTTCTTCTAAGCAGCTGGATATGCACCTGTAAGCATTTTGGATTACAGACTAAGACTGCTAGGCTAAATTGTAAATATTGTTATTTTAATTAACATGGTTCTTATTTGAGCTGCATGAACAAAGTTCATAGAAAGTCAAATGTCATGCTTGTTCTGTGATATTTGGATGTCAGTATTGCTAATTCAAAAAATAGAAGATGGATTCTTAAGTATCAAGAAATAAGCAGGTAATCATGCACCTTGGGGGGGGAGAGATAATGAATATTTGCTTTTTAGTGAATCATACTTCAGTACACTTGCCAGTTATCATTACATACTTCACACTGAAAACTAGATTTTTTTTAAAAAAATCTCACATTGGACTCTTAATTGCTATTCATTTTGCTCAAAAAAGATCCTTACATCTTCTTCATCCAAAAAAACAATAATACACATCATCTTTCTAGGAATCATAGTATGATCTGTGTGAAAGACTTATACAACTAATTTGTTTGCATAAAATGTCTATGCCTATGTTTTATAATTATGTGATTATGTATAGCTAGCAAACTGACAGGATTTGACCATTATCCATCCATCTACCTACTCATTTAGTTATTTTCTTTAGATGAATTTTACTCTAAAGTTCAGTCTATTGTAGACAGTTTTTATCTTAGAAACTTGCAGAAAGCAATGATCTTAGGAGCTGAAAACTCTTTTATTTTTGCTCTACTGAAATATTTGAAGTTTAATGCGTTGATCTTTACAAAGACTTTCCAGATGAAAACTATTATTTTTCAAGTATTAAATTTCTGTTTTTTTATGTAAATGGAACCTATTTTAGACAAGTACAGTTTAGTCCTGACCTACCAAACTTTAGATCTGTCCATTATTTTTCCTCTACAGCAGAATTCCTCAATCTGGACTCTACAAATTTGCTGTGACTATAACCCTCAGTATTCCCAGTCACAATTCCATTGATGTTAGTTCCAACATGTCTGTCTGCTGTAGTTTAACATGGTTCTGTCTTTTGAGAGCAGGATTATTATGGATTCCAGTTGCTGACCTTTATTTTGTGAAGCAAAATTGATTCATACAAAAATGATAGGATTTCCAAATCTTATGCCCAGTTTTAACAAATGTGTCAATTATGACCATACCTAGGGCAGGACAATTTAACTATAGTAGCTCATGTCTTCAATGCTATCTGGCTAGACTATTGCAGTGTGTTGTATATTTGCTTGAAGACTACTCAAAAATTGCAACTCATAAATATGGTTACTTACCTGCTTACCTATTGGCTCTTATCACTGGAAACATACACTAATTACGTAGGCCCTGCATGGGTTACTATTGGTTACTAGCTACAATTTAAGGTGCTGGTATGACGTATGTCAGTGATGGCGAACCTATGACATAGGTGCCACAGTGGGCATGCAAAGCCCTCTCTATTGGCATGCGAGCCAAGTCACCCCAGAGCTAAGCATGCTCAGAAAGGAGTAGTGGCACCAGACAATAACATCACGGGGCCATGTGCATGCTCAGAAAGCGAGTAATGGCACCAGGTGATGATGACATGAGCCGCAACTCATTAGTCACGACTAATCTGGGCACTTGGTGTCTAAAAGGTTTGCCATCACTGATCTATGTGATCTTTTATGGTTTGTTACCTGGATACTTACAGGTGAGACTGTTCCAACTGGTATTGACTTGGTTTAGTAGAACAGTTATGGAGGAACATTTTCAAGAAGTTCAGAGGGCTAAAGCAAGAAGGCTCTGATTATTTGTTTTAATGCTGGTATTTTTGGATTTCCAGAAATTGCTTAAAATGTAATTGTTTGGACGGCCTTTGGACGGCATCTGGTACCATTCTAATGTTTTTTTTAGCTTTTTGTGTTTTTATGTAGATTTTTATGCGATTATTTTTATTATGATTCTGACTAGTTTTAATCTAAACACAAAAGTTTTAATTTTGGTTTTATATACTATTAGATGAGAAAATTTGTTTGAATTGCATTGCGGTAGTACTATCATTAAATAATACATCTGTAACAGTTACATAGAAGGATATTTGTTTGGAGGCATGATAATTCTCACATCTGAGATTCAGCTTGAAGCTGCATCTCTTAAAATTTTCTCTTGATATAATGATTACAGATAATCACTTGTATTCTTAATTATAATGTTCCATGAAGTTCTAAATTGTTATCAATCAACAGAATGGACGCATAGAAGAACATGCTGACAGTTGTCCTAAAGATTTGTTTTCTAGCTAGTAAGTGTATACTTTCAACAATCTCCCTATGGAACAGCTTTCCACAGGGAAAAAAAGGATATTTGCCCATATACATTTACCATCTATTATTCATTTATTTAATTTAACTTAGTAATTACTTGCTCTGATTTCTAAAAGTGTTGCTGAGATCATACTAAAAAAACATAGAAATATCTATAAAAACTTTGCCTTAAAATATCCATAAATAAGATATTTTTCCAAAGGAATTGTCCAGAAGAGACTTTTTAGAGGCAGGATGTATATAAAAAACATTGTCCTGTTAATAGACAAAAATTAATTCAGTGTTCCTTCAAGTATTGCTGCAGTGATTCTCAATTTAACTGAAATTTCTGCTTTTATTTTCTTCTGTTGATAGACAATTTAATTGCCTAGTTTCAGTTCTGACAGTCACCTAAATATGAAGAAAGTCAGAGAATCAAACTGTTCTCAGTGACATTTTCCAGACTTGGAGTATGAGGCAAGGTACTATCTAGCATTGTGTGCTATGTGCTTTGGAGGTACCCAAAATACTTCCAAGAAAGAGAAAGAAAGAAACACAAGCGATGCATGTACAGATACAAGCAATCAGTTTCTTTTGTACACTCTTGGCTATTATTTTGGGAAGTTTATGATTGGAGCATAGTCAAAAAAAGGAATCTTATCTAGAAAGGCAGTCTTTATGCTAATGATTGCACATTTCTTTGTGAGTCCTTCTCAAAGATTTCACTTTTGATAAATGGATCTTGTTTACCAATCACTTTCTTCCAGAAAAGTATTATAACGTTGATAATTTTCACATATTTTCTCAATAATTATTAAATGGTAAATTTCAACATATTCCACACATTTTACTTTACAGATTCTGCATTTACAGTATACTTTTTTAGCCTCTTTCATTTCCCCCCTAACCAGTTGTTTTGCTGTTATGGTTATGGAATTGGACTCTCTCACCTATGCGAACTCACACAATTTAAAATTCTGTCACTTAAAAGTTCTTTAACAGAGTCTATTATTTCTCTCTCTGGGAAATAAGGTCAAAAAGACTGTACAGTCACATGCCAACTACACACATATTAGTGTGGTGAACACTGCATTTTAGCTCCAAGGTCAGATATGCCAATTTTTTTGTGTTTCCTCCTCTGAAGATCACTATCATTTGTAGAGTTGTCATAGCTATGGAAATTTCTTCTAGTAAACTGTTCAGAGTATTCCAGCACATCGGCTCTGTTTCTACTTGGTATAGCAATGACCAGTAATGAACAACAATTTCAGAAGTAAAAACCTGAATACATACCTTATTAAAAGTATACAACCAATGGACACACATATATACACATACACATACACCCACACCCAAAAAACTCCAAACTCCTCTGATCCATTTCTTTTCTATGGACTAGTTGTGGAACTGGTTTAATGTTATGATTTACCCCCTTTCAGTCAATTATCCAAGCTTAATAGTAGAAACAATTAACTTTAATTCAAAACACTGAAATCCAAAGAAGAAGAAAATGTATAGGAAAATGAACCAGCAACATGTTAAAAAGATTTATTATATGGGAAGAATGGTTTATTTTGCGTATAAGCAAAGAAACAAAAAGAATAAGTCAAAAGCAATCTAATTTATGCCCATAGTAATGCTTGTTCTTAGTACTTAAGAGTATTGTAATGAGGCCAAAACATAACTGAGGGCAGCATAAAATCAAGAGAACTCTATTAGGTATTTAACAGATATTTGCATTCCAAACCAGCTCTCTTAATTACAAATTAAATTCTAAAGCAATACCTCTAATAACACAACTTGCTAAATTGTAACAGTTTACATATTGAAAGAACCCCTTGAGGGTGAATTCTGATACTGCCAGATTGCCAGTGACAGGCATAAACCATTGATCTTGTAAACAATGAAAGCTACCATTCAGCCAGCACCCAAATTATCAGTGGCAAAGCTGTTTAAATTCTGAACTCTGTCGAATGACCGGTCTGTCTACTCGGCATGTATAATTTGCTTCCTGCCTTCAGCACTAAAATTACGTGTAGTGCAAAGAAGTTCATTTTAAAATACAAGCATCCTCCTCCCCTGTATTCTGCTATTCTGTTTTCTGAGTGCAAAGTTAACTGCTTTATCATCCATACTTCAGCTTGAATATGAAAAGAGAAGATTATAGGTTGCACTCCTAAAGAATGTTATTTCCTTCTTTTGGTCTTTCCTCACATTTTACAAAATGACTGGGGCTAGGAAAGAATAAAGGAGAGATGACTGCATTAATAATTTGTCTGCAGGAAACAACTATAATAAAATTATGGGGGTACATTACATAACCATCTTGCATAGACTTTAAATACTCTTGCCTAAAGATCCCAAATGATTGATATTTCAAATGGGGCCCCCATCTTGTCATTTAGTACTTAAGAGTATCTCATCTGACATTTTTGAGGATCAAGGCAAGTCTTCTCTCACAAAACTGTGTCTGAAATCACAATATCACAACACCCAATTCCTAAGCAGGTTGGACCCCCTGGGAATACCAAGGCTATAGACTAGTTAGGAAGCTATTTTAAAAAATTGAAATAAGACTTCAACATAACAATAATTGTAAAGAAATCTACATGGGTGTGCCAGTCTAGTAATTAAAACAGCCCTTATTAGAAGTCAACAGAAGTCTTCTGCCCTTGGGGAGAAGCTCTTGATTTTCACTGTTCTAAAATACATCATAATTGGAGTGCATGCTAATACCTAAATTCTAGTTGGGTAATTGCTGTGTTTACATAACATACTACACCGAACAAATACATCTTAATATGGCTAACAGTGATGGCCATGGAAAGAAAATGGCTACTGACCTCAACATGTTGAACCCCGAACTACCTAATTCCATGTTCATTTAACTACTCATCTTATTTGTATCAACATCAAATTAAATATGCACTTGCTAGACAAACTAATACACAGCTCTTTTACTGTCTTTGTGGTCTGCCACCATCCGCACTCTCATTGAGGTTGTGAACCTGCTTGCATCTATGTTTCAGAAAATGAGAAATTCTGTCTCTTCAAAGCAAAATAGAAAAATAAAGGATCTGGAAGAATTTCCATTAGATAATCAGCACTTCTAATTTAGTGGCACTGAACATTGGAAAATGAAAGGCATATTAAACAGAAATAGGCCATTGTCTGTATGGCTTGAAAAAAAAGAAACTGTGACTAATTCAAATGAAGAATAGGTCAGGTTTTGCTAAATTAACCTTTTCCAACTTTCTATGTGTTGATATATACCTCCCTTCATGGATCTTGTTGGCTAGGAATGTATTAATGCAAAGATGACTTTAATCAAACACCCGACAAGCTGATATGCATTTGGGAAACCTATAAGTCAGTGTTTCTCATCCTTAGCGACTTTAAGATGGGTGGATTTCAACTCCCAAAATTTCCCAGCCAGCATGCTGACTGGGGAATTTTGGGAGCTGATGTTTTTGCATCTTAAAGTAGCTAAACCCTCAGTATTAATTAAATAAATTAAGTAACTAGGAAGACCTTTAGAAAAGCCCGTCTCACAATCTGAAGATCTTTTCTCTAAAAATAGTGAATAGAGCCTTCCATACTCAGCACTGAAGGAAGATTCAAAAGTTAGTCCAGTCAGCTTTTAATAATGGGATGAAAAAGAGTACCGTCTGGTTCTTTGACAGATGGTACCCAATATCTAAGGGGCACGGTCGCTCAGCGGATAAAGACACTGATCTTGTTGATTGGAAGATCGGCAGTTCGAATGCCTAGCACCACATAATGGAGTGAACTCCCGTTGCTCGCCCCAGCTTCTGCCAATCTAGCAGTTCGAAAGCATGTAAAAATGCAAGTAGAAAATGCAAGCATGTAAAAATGCAAGGGACCACTTCATTGGGAAGGTAACAGCATTTCATGCATCTTTGGCATCTAGTCATGCCGGCCACATGACCACGGGAACATCTTTGGACAGCGCTGGGTCTTCGGCTTTGAAACAGAGATGAGCACCACTCCTAAAGTTGACTATGACTAGCACACATGTACAGGGGGAACCTTTAACTTTACGTTACCCAATATCTTGAGCTGGCCATGTATTAGCTTCTGTTAATTAATTTACCTGGTCCCACTAAAGGTAGTTGGCACAATTACAATCTTTTGTTTGATACAAATCCTTTCCCTCCCTTCCAAGTTGCATACATTAGTGGAAATCAAAGCCACCCCCAAATTTAAGGCCAACTTACATTTTCACTGTTGATATCAGCTTCACTGGGACATCCAAAAAGCTCTCGCCTCAGCAAGTTTCCATCATATTCTAGGAATGTCAGATAGAGGTTGCGGAAAAACTCCACATGCTTGTTCTTTACTCTCAACTTTTTGGGTGAGTTCCAGTGTATCACCTGAAAGAGAAAACAATGCAGGCATCAAAACCCAGCTTCACTGGATTATCTTCTAAATATTCTTACATTTTTTTTTGCATTTGACAACATTTCTCCTCAGTACAGAAATCATAAGAGCATACTAGTGAGAAAGGTATCACTAAGCGACTTTCACATTACTTTTTGTTTTAAAGAAAACCAAAGAAAATTAATAATAGAAAATCCTACCTATTGAATTGTATCTAAATGATGGGCTCTGTTCTACAAATCTGCATCTTGGGCAAAGATATATTTGAAACATGCTGTCTGAACTAAGCATCTTATTAATTATTACGTCTTACATTCTTGTTTCTTTGCAAAGATTAGTTAAGTTAAACTACCTTGCAGTTCAAATCAACAACCCTATTATTGGCAGTATAAAGGGAGATGATAAAAGAGTGAGAATTAAAGGCTCTCAGAAAAAAGCAACAAGGTGAATAAAAAAAATGACAAATTAGAATTTTTTTATGCAGCTTATATTTTAGCTATAAAAAGGATTCATTGTTCCAAGCATTAATTTTATCCATTTGAAAAAGATTCAAACAATGTATACAGAAATAAAGAGAAAGAGGTTTTGTTGGAAACTCATCCAAATTTCTCTTAAGAGTTTGCATGTCCATTAAAAAAAATAGATAGAGGTAAGATAGTATTTTAAGTTGCAAATATATATTTGCTGACACTGATTGCCAAGTGCTGAATAAGCAACAGCTGCATTACTGCAAACTGTATCTTCCTGATATTTCCTATTTCTAGTAAGAAGACATTTTCTTTAGGTGATGATGCTAAAATAGTTGGATATTTCACAGGATCACTTACTGGCTACTGAGGAAAAGCCAATAAAAATGAGTTATGTGAAAACAAAGATAACAAAATATAATAAACATGCCTAATTCAAAAATGGACAATACCCTGTAAAAACATCACAGAAGAAAGAGGTTACCTCAACCATCCAGAAAAATATTTTGCCTAGAAAACTAGGGCAGTTCAACTACACTATGTCTTTTGTTTTATAGTATAAATTTGACCTTTGTCTACACAAGGCAGTGTGATGATCATATAATAAAGTGAAGTAACATTATTTATTGACAATTTAGCACCCTCTGAAGAAACATCCCTTTTTCGTCCACTGTATAGAATCCAAGGAGCAGGGAACACTAAAGCATTAGTAATAAGAACATGCCTCCCTCTGTAGAAACAGAAAAATAAGTCAATGCAAGTCATAAAGGAAAGAGCACTTAAGCACCTGTTAAATAATTTTAGAACGTAAATGGTTTTTCTTAAGTGCAGAAATGGAAATTATTGGTCAAATATAATCTCAATCTTCAAAAGCTTGAGGATAATTTCTTTTCAAAATTCCTTTATATGATTATGTGCCATCAACTCATTTTTGACCCCTAGTAACCACATAGATTGATTTTCTCCTTTTTATGACCTTTCCACAAATTCTCGCCCTGAAATTTTGAGCAGTGATATTTGCTAAGTAGAAATTACAAACAAAATATTCCTACTGAGCAACTATATTCTTGCTTTGCTAACTGAAGTAGAGGTTCACACCTTTTACAGTTTGCTACAAAAGGAAAAGGGAAACTGTAGAATTAAAAATAAGCTTGATTTTATTTTATTTCAGTTTGAATTTAATCTAAATTAAATATAGTGAATATATTGTTTTCAAGTTTAGTAGGCGTTTGATCATTCCCCTTTCTGTTATAATAGAAATGAAAAGAACAAAGATTTGAAGTCTCTGGGGACCACATCTCTGGGACCTTGACATTCCTTTACGCTACATTTTCATATTACAAAAAGGATTTGGGGCAGTTTATCAGGGTCCATTTATGCACTCACAATGCATAACATTGCCAAAAAGAAAAGGGAAAAAGAGAGAAAAATGCATCATTAGAAGAGAGCCTAGAATTGAATGGAATTTATATGTGTTAATTCATATGCACAGATATCAATGTAGAAATAAGTAATGTAATTTGAAGAGCAATACAATTGTAGGAGGGAGAACTGTGACCAAGGGGGCTGCTCTTCAAATGGTAATTACTGATAAGCAGGTTCAAGGTCATTCAATTCCTTCTTCCAAGTTCTTTCTTTTAAAAGGTATAGCAAAGGAACAGCCCTTCAAACGAGGAGTGTATTTTGAAATAGGCCACATAGTCAATTATTTGTTCAGGGCTTTGGATGAAGTTGTTTTAGGATGATTTTAGGATTTAAAATACCAGACAACAAGCAAATATGGAAGAAGTTATTAGTGAAATGAGGACTTGCAAGAAGATGCATTTATCTAAATTAGTGCTTATCAAATTTGGCAAATAAGATGTCTGGATTTTTTTCAAAATTTCCTAGCCACCATGTTGGGAGTTGAAGTTCACATATTTTAAATTTTAAACACTGATATAGATCCCTTATTTTTGCCTTTCTGCATTTGCATAGTTAGACCTTGAAACTGCTATGGCAGAAGTGCATGGAACCTAGAAGACTACACAAATCCTTGAGGATTGATATGACCTCAGTGAGAATAAATCAAATCAGGGATTATTGCAAAAAGGATTAGTCTGTCTAGGCAATTATTTCATTAATATCAGCCAACTAGGCAGCTACAGATAGAAAAAGTTTCTATTTGTCCAAAAATGAATGGATATCAAGGACTTGCTGTTCATAATGCCATAGGATGAAAGATGTGTCAGGAATCTATATGTGAACAAAAGTTAATGAAGATTAGTGTCACCTTTTTAAAGTGATGCTGGTGGTGGGGAAGCATGTAAAGAGTAAGTGTATGTCCAATATTTAAAGAACATAAGGAAACACAAAAAATATACAACCTAGAATTAATTTATTTTGAAATTAAAGTAACTTCAAGTCAATCAATATGTCAAAATACATGAAATGGACAATGGCTTTCATAAATATAATAGGTTTGCTGTGAGAAAAGCAATACATCATGATCATCATCAACAAAATAGGATACAAATATCGTTGCAGAATCATTTAATGGGTGTTGCATTCAGCTAAAGTTAAAAGTAAGTGGATATCCTTGTTTGTATCCTTGTTTGGAAGAGAGATCTTGCATAATTCATAGGTTTTACTAAATGATCACAATATAAAAAGATACTTTAGAGAAGTAATTTTTCTCAATAATCAGTTTGCCTGATGAATTTTTTCATGGATTTCTTCAAGAACTGGCACCATTGCCATATCACAAACTACTTTTGTTTATTTTATAACTAGATTTCTAAGATCTTCCAACTCAGACATCTGGACAATAGGTCCACTTATGTTTGTTTTAATCCTGTTCTATGGTCCTGCTTATTCTTATAATCCTGGGCTAGTATTATAAAACATGAGATGGCCATGTTTGCAAACTGATTTGGCATTCTATATGAACAAGCTCCTGAGCCAAATATAAATGCAGACTTAGAACTGTTGAAATACGTTAATTCATAACTGAGCATAATGTTGATCTGTACCTACTGGAAATTAATATGAATAATTAAATCCTACCTTGGGGGGGAGTTAACAATATGCCCATATTTATTTATTTATTTAAATATATTTCAACCTTAAAGTTTGCAATGGTGGCAACCAGTCATAACATTTTAATTTAGTCTTTCTATTTTAAATCTAACTTCATAATTTCAATTTCACTATCACTTTTTATATAAATGCCCAAATAAAAGTTACAGTTAAATTTTGACCTGATCTTGGTAAGCTTAGCACATTTTGATAATTTTCATTTTGTACATCAGTAAACAGTATAAAACATTCTTTTTCAGGAGCACACAAGAATTTCATGCAGTACTCAAATTTAAATGGAACTGTCCCTGTGCAATTGTTTTTGAAGGCTTTTCTGTACTTCAATTTTTTAAAATGTACAGATAGTCCTTGACTTGCGACAGTAATGGATCCTGCCCATTACTGTCTATAGTTGATGTCTACATTAAATGAACTCCATTATTAACAACTCCCCATCATGCTTTCTCCACTGCATTCATCAAACAAATATACAGGTCATTGACTCAGGGGTGAGGGAGAACATGGAAGGCTTGGTGCAGGCACAGAACCACCATCATTGGGCCTCCCATGCTTCTCCTCACTCTCTGAGGTATCCCATGTTGTGCTTCCTGCCTCTTGTGTTCCTCACAGACCTATGGGCCTTCTCCCTACCCTACACCACACAACTGTACACTTAGCACTCAAAGATATCCTGACCTCAGGAAGTTGCAACAGGGCTGGGTTACGTGGAATAATTGAGGAGAAGAAATCCAGCTGTTTTTGCTTTCCTTGATATGTTTTGCTCCCCCAGTGCCAGCTAGTGTGTAAAGCTAGCATTCCTGGTGCTGGGTGAGCTGAGAATAAATCCTGCCAGTTTTGTTTTCCTCTCAATACTTTATGTTTCTTTACACTAGTACTGTTGGCCCTAGGGAAGAAAGGATTGTGAGGAAGGCAAAATCGACAGGACTTGTTTTCAGTTCACCTGGTGCAAGGAAAACTGGCTTAATACTAGCATGGGGCCTTCGGGGAGCAAAGCATTGCAAAGAAAGCAAAACTAGCAGGATTTATTCTTGATTGTGCCATGTAGTCTAGCAATAGCCCAGCAAAGGTCCAGTAGTGGAGCAGTCTTCCCTACTCTGACTTCCTAAGCTCTTGAATTGAAACCTTTATTATCATAGTACAATATGTGTACAATGAGATTGACTGAGCCTCCCTTTGTGCAAACACCCCAACACATGCAAACAACTCACAGTGAAGACAAAGATAAGAATTCCTAGCCCAGTGAACCGACAAAACAAACACCCAGTCCTATTTCACCATATGAACCTGTGCCGGCCGCCCAAGTCAACCACACCATGTTATAATATTATTTTTGTTTAGAAGTCTTAACAGTCCATGGATTAAAAACTGTTCTTCAGTCTGTCTGTACGGTTACCTATACTTCTATATCTCCTACCTAATGGTAGGAGAGTAAAGAAGGGCTGACCAGACTGTGAGTAGTCCCTGAGGATTTTCCTCACTCTTCTAAGGCAACGGGCTCTAGCGATGTCATCTAGTGGTCTCACAATGTTTTCTGCTGTGCTCACCACCCTCTTCAAAGTCAGTGGAGTCTCTGTGAGGCCTTTCTGGCCACCTGGGTCATGTTGATTTTCCAGGTGAGACCTTCGCTGAGATAGATTCCCAGGAATTTAAAGGAGGAAGCTCTTCGAAAGCTAAGTGAGTGGGAATTGGGAGGAATATAGGTGGATGGGTGTATGCAGTATCTCTAACAAGTTCATATGTAGCTCTTGACTTTGAATGGTCATTAAATGGTCTGTGGTACATTGAGGATTATCTGTATAATTAAACATTTTACAAAATAACAATATTATAATACAAATACTGCATATATTTCCATTTAAAATTTGTCCACAAATGGAGATCTTGTAAAACATTATGGTAACATAAATATATTGGTTTTTAATATATTGATGCAAAAACAGCAATGAATAGACTACTGCAGGGGAATTGAACAGTAATATATGAAGGGTACTTGGTGCTCACTAAGCTCAGACAGAACCAAGGATCCATCTGTTCAACTGGGAGCTACAAATATTCTCCTTTATCAGTACAGTAATATGAACATGAACTAGACAGATGCTTTATCACTCTTCTTACTATATCTACATGCATGGCCAGATTTATAGGTTTGTGATTTTCACTTTTATCATATTGCATTAAAGGACAAATATTGCCTAAAGATCACAATACTGTTTAATTTAAGGAAATAGTTGTATTTTACAATATCTTTCCTTCTCAGATTGTACTGGAAAATCCGTGCTTTACCGTATCATCATTATACAGGTATTTCTTTATCTAAACAAAGAAACAGAAAAATGATAGGTGGGAAAAAACTAGTGTGAACAGGAGTGACTTCCAACTTCCCTATTGGGTTTCCTTGTGGGAAGCTGGCAGGGAGCACCACAAATGGCTGCCTGTGGCCTTTCGGGTGCGTTTCAAGGTGTTGGTTACCACCTTTAAAGCACTCCATGGCTTAGCACCTGGATATCTACAGGACCGCATTCTACCAGCAAATACCTACCATCGACCAACTCGCTCCCACAGAGAGGGCCTCTTCAGGGTGCCGTCGGCCAGACAATGTCAGTTGGCGAGCCCCAGGGAGAGAGCCTTCTCTGTGGCAGCACCCACCCTCTGGAATGCCCTCCCCCCAGAAATACACATCATATCCGACCTCCGTGCTTTTCGACGTGCCTTGAAGACACATCTATTCACCCAAGCTGGAATGACGTAGTCCAGCCCCTACTTCCTCCCACTTTTTAGCCACTGTTTTTATAATTTTAAACTGATCTTAATTTGGTTTTAAATTGGTCTTATATTCGTTTTTTATCTAATACAGCCTTCTAATATTTTGTTTTAACATATTTTAATGTTT
>JANHFO010004449.1:17268-32437 GCA_032468095.1 Pareas carinatus
CAGCCAAAGTTAAATAAAACTCAGGTGTCGAAGGAAAGGAGTTTTAGATTTTCTTACGGTACATTGGAGAATGTATTGAGATAACTTAGGTCTTTTACAAAGGAAAAATTGCTGTTTTATCAGGATGGAATTCTGTGGTGCAGTGTCCAGCATTACAAATTAGGACAGAAATTATTTTATTTTTAAAAAAAACATTCAGTTACTAAGGGCAAAAGGGAATGGTTGTGATAAGGTGTTTTTAAATAACAGAAATTGTGCTAATACACTTCCTCAGTTTGCCATCAAATGTAATAGTGTGATCTTGTGGAGCTCCATAGGGCATGAAATAGCCTCTACAGTTTCCAAACACAGAGACAGAATCTTGATAGCTTTTTGAGAGGGCCTCAGGTTAGGCATGTTGATAATTTATTCTCTTCCTGTGAATGACCCCTTTAGCATCTTTTGAAACTTAAAAGGAAGTAAGAGAGGAGAGAACTTGAAGCATCACAAAAATGGGAGCCTAGGACTAGACCACATCTTCCCTACCTATACCAACTAGACATGGTGCCAGAGAACACCAGAAAATAGTCCCCTAAACTATTCCAGAAAGATACCATGATCAGTGGCATCAAAGGCCATCAAAAATATAAGGAGGGCCAGGATAGATGTACCCATACTGACTCCCCCAGGTTGTCCACAAAACAACCAAAGCTATCTCAGCACCAGATCGCAACTTGAAATCTGCCTAAAAACATCTAGACAATCTGCTGCCTACATGATCTATTGAAACTGTAAGCCAACACCTTTTCAACCAGCTTTCCCAAAAATGGAATGGTGGAAATTATGAAAATTGTCCAAATCTGTAGGATCCAAAGATGTTTCTTGGAATACATTTCACCAACCTGTGGGTATTGATCATGAGACTTGTATTGTCAGTCTTACAGAATGTCAGCTATAGCAGAAGTCCTCAACCCCTGGCCCACAGACTGGTACCAGTCTGTGACCCATTAGGAACCAGGGCACACAAGTGAAGCTGTATCTGTGCATGCGTGTGATCCGAGTAGCACTTGAAAACATGCTTTCCCAGTCCATGGAAAAAAATTTTTCCCATGACACTGGTCCCTGGTGTCCGAAAGGTTGAGGGCTAGTGAGCTATAAGGATGAAAATAAAGCAAAACTTTCACATATCCTGAAGTCTGTGTCAGAATATCAAGATGAACTGAGAACATGAGTTTTACTAGAACCACAAAGCCGCAATTTTAATAGGAAAGCAAAAGACGCAGAACAAAAAACGGTTGTGTAGGAAAAGAATAGGAACATAGAGACATCTTACTTAAATGGTAAGACATTAAGCTGGAAATGGGAGTCAAATTATATCTGTTATCCACAACTGGTTCTTCAAGATAGCAGGCATCAATAGTTTAGTCTAAAATTGAAGTTTGAAAATAAGCAATAAAGTGGATGGTAAATCAGAGTATTCAGACTATCAAGTTTCATTCAAATTTAATTGAGTGTCTTGCATTTAAACCTCAGTGCAGTTCCCAACAGATATCACATATACATCAAGACATTGTACTGATTAGATGTTCTTTCCAATCCAGGAAATCTCTTTATGAACTTCATAGGTGTTAGAGTTATACAACAGAATGGCTAAACATGTGTTTTTCAGGATTCAAAATTAACATAATGACTAGATGAATGCTATTGAAACTTTATACTTTTGAAACAACAAAAACCATAACAAACCACCAAAAATGCAAAGTATGCCTCATGGAGTTTAAAATATAGTGGATGATAGAGCATTATTTTTGGCTGACTACTGCATAGAAATAGCAGGTTCAGGAAAAAAGTTTAAACTATAGCTGATCATTTAAAAATAGGTCTCTATTCAAGCAGAAGGCACATAATGACACTGTCAGTTGTTATTTTTTAAACACTGAAAGGTATGTAGCTCATTTACCAAAAAAGGGCTGATTCTACATTGCAAGGATTTGTATCTGCTGATCCAGCATGTTCTAGTGTACTGTGCGGAAGAAGTATGCTCCCTAGCCTGAATATGCTGGTACTTTTTTCATTTGAAAATGCATGAAAAAATAACACAGAAATGCATGTGAGAGAAACAGACAGCAAAATAAACCCTGATTTATATTGAAGGTTTTAATTTGGAAAGAAAATGCCTTTTGTGATTTTATTTCCTGGCTTCCATGTGCAGTTTGCAAGCTGAGTTTTCTTATTTTGTTAACAGTTACTGGGTTTTTTTCTACTTCTTACTTCATAAAGTTGCTTGTTTATGTGTCTTGTTGATGCAGAAAATATATTAAATTAATTATTTTGCTAAAAATAAATGGGAGCTGGGAAACTTGCTTTTAAAAATTTATATTGAACAAATTCCAATGGTACAAGATTGATTGAGCATCCAGGTTGTGTGCCATATAGTAATTGAGCTAAGGGCTTAGTTGCTGTGGGTATATATTGACCTCCTATGGAATGATGAAATCTTAAAATAGCTGTTGCAGTCCTATGTGAACTTTGTGAAGTATAATTTGCACAGGCCAGTCTATTTCCAGGAGTCTGAAATATTATCTCCAGATATCCCTATGCACTTGTCTAATGGCATAGTTGTTGATTGTTCAGGAGCACTTTTTACAAATGCTATTATTTTAGTTTCAAAATAGACATGAAAAAGCCCTCCAAGCTCCCTTGAGCCAATTGGTTTCCTCGAGAGAATTATTGCATCATCTGCATATAACAGTATAGTAATTCTGTATGTCTTTCTGCTAATTTGGGTGGATTTGGATTCTTCAGTCGAACCACTACATTATTTATATAAAAAATGAGAGATGCCAATATACAGCATTGTTTTACTCCCTTGATAGTTGAATTGGGTACTGTCAGGAGTCCTTGAGAGGTACATCTTACTTAATCTTTGGTTCTTCATGCAGTGCATGAATAAGAAACAACAACAATCAATAGTGGTATTATATAGCTTGTTCCATAGCTTAGTCTGAGATATAGAGTCAGATGCTGCCTTAAGATGAACAAAGACTGCATAAAGTGAAACAATATTCCAGGCAATATATTTCTTGATAAGATGTTGAAGTATAAGACATTGGTCAATTGTTGAATGATCTTTCGTAAAACCAGCTTGTGTTTCTGCCAATAGTCCTTCCATACAATCTCCCAGCTTCCACTGAAGTGGACATTTAAAGTTTACTTATAATATTAAGGAGAATTACAGGTCAATGGTTGTCAGTGTCAGTCTTACCCTCTTTCTTATGCATTGGCACAATGATCGCTAGACCCCTGTCCTTAAGTATATGGCCAGTATTGTCAATAGCTCTGAAGAGTGATAGCAGTATAGCAGTCCATCATGCTGCATTGTTTTTACTTAGTTCAGGTGTTATAAAGTCTGCCTCTGGTGCTTCCCTGATTTATGTTAGGAAATTAGATCCATACCTCCTTGGGTTTCCTGGTTGCTAAGAGGGCAGCTCTTACATGTTAATATATAGGGATCTGATAGACACATAGCTATCTTTCTCTAATACGAGTAGAGTTCCCTGTACAAGTAGTTCTCAACATATGAGCACAATTGAGCTCGAAATTTCTGTTGCTAAGCAAGACAGTTATTAAATGAGCTGTGCCCTATTTTATTAGCATTTTTGCCAAGTTGTTAAGCAAATTGCTGCAGTTGTTAAGTGAATCATGCAGTTGTTAGGCAAGCCTGACTTTCCCCATTGACTTTGCTTGTTGAAAGCCAACTGGAAAGGTTACAAATGATGAACACATGACCCCGTGCCAGTGGAACTGACATAAATACACATTTTTCAAGCATCAGAATTTTTATAACATGACTGTGAGGTTCCTGCAATGGTTGTGTGAAAACTGGTAATATGTCATTTTTTCAGTGCCATTGTAATTTCAAACAGTCACTAAACCATTCCTGTAGTGATTTTCTCACATTTCTGGCACGTTTTCCAGCTAATACAGATCAGGGCTAGAGCATTCTGCAGTGATATCCGAAAAGAGATGAATTGCTAGTTTTGATTGATTAAAAAGAAAAACCCATAATGTTTTTATGTCCTCCAGTTTCTTTTGCCTAATTAATTGCTTGTATTATTGCTTCTGGTTAAGCAGATCTTGTGCTGTAATTTTGCTATTATTTGCCTTATATTGATTATAGTTAGGTATTAATCTTTTATTGGCTACTTTGTAGTTTGGGTCAAATCATGATTTGATGGACGTGCAGACTGGTTGTAAGTAAATAATTATGGCAGCTAAAGGGACTGAATTCAGTATTTTAAGTCATGGCAGGCAGAATATTATCAAAAGCATACTTGAGCTAATAATACAGTTGTGTCACAAGAAATGAAGATGGCACCCATTTTAACAATCAAAAGCCAGGGGCAGTAGAGGAGCAGGCTTACTGTACATGCTGTCTAATTTAATAATAATTGTGCAAACTCAGTTTAAATGCCTGAAAACTATGCAAGAAACAGAAATGCTTGCTGGAGTTTTTAGTGTATAGAGCACTGTTTTTTAAAAAATTATTTTTACCAACAGATATTTAGTTAATAGACAAACATTTAATACAGAAGTGTTTCATATACCAATTTATCATACTTTAATTATGCTTCTCTTTAGATTGTGGGATGCAGAATGCAGCATCATAAAGGCATTTCAAAATAAATTGACACAACCAAAATAAATATTTCAGCTTTCGGTTCAAAACAAATCTTCTGAAATGTTTTTCCATTTCATACATAATTACCTATCTTTTCATCTCTTTACATATATACTGTATGCATAAATACATCTCATGTTATGTGCATAATGGCTTTCAGATTTTAAAATGTGACTTTGTTGACACTCTTCCATGCTTAGAAAGCTGTTTTACTGGGAAAAGAAGATTTGGGAGAAAAATCAGTCAGTAAACATTGTCAGTTTTGAAAGTTTTAACTAAATAATTTCAATGTATCCTACCAAGGTAGCATTGTATATTTATTATTTAAAATAATAACAGACTAATAACAGGTTGTAAGATTCCCTTAATTATATATTTAGAAGTCCTGTGAAATCAAAGATCAATCATCTGCAAAATTATTATGGTAGATAAAATAGAGTGCTCGGCCTTACTGAGGAAACATTACATTTTGTGAGACTTAAAGCAGAAAGTATAATTAAGAAAACAAATGACAAAAAGAGACATCTTTTATCTGTCTACTTTAATTTTCCATTTGAAAATCAAGTTAAATAAGTTGCACTCTATCATTTACCTAGTACAGCAATATCTCTTATGGTGCTACTCTTGTATGAAAACCATCCATCAGGTTTATGATGGCTTAGCAGCTACAGTATGTCTGGATTGGGAAAAGAATACCCCCAAATGGATCCTGCAGCAGTGTCTATCAGACATGAAAGTATGTCATAAGTAATCATTTATTTTTCCAAAAGGATTTGAGTATAGTAGTTTAGCCATATAGTACTTTTGTTACCTGGCTTCGCATGGAAATCTTCATTTGTAGAAAAATACCTAGCAGATAGAAATCTAGAGTCACTGGAATTATTGAAGGCATTAATTGCTTCTTGATGACTCGGAAGAGTGGGAAAATATGTTTCATTCTATATATTTTTTTTGAATTAGATGTCTTGCATTATATGCAGTGTGGTTGGAGTTATGATTTTGAGATTGCTAAGTAAGGAAATAGAGAACTCTTCAATCTGCCATTCAAGCCAGCACAAACTGATTGGTAAAACAGTACCAACAGTACCAAAACAGTACTTCACTATGATTTGTTCCAAAGTTAAGGTGTGCGGGCAAGTTGTAGTGTTTTAAGAACAAAAATGCATTATATGATTTAAAATGCAGTTTGCCATGGCAAGGTTCTTTTTTGCCTTGAGATCCATGGTAACTAGAAATCTGTAAATTCCCTAACAGTCTAGATGTGTCTGGTGTTATATCATGTAAGAGGTTTTGCCCAATGAATACTAGCCGCTGAAATAAATAAATAAGCTCTTTAGTGTGTCAATTCTTCTTAAGGAATCACTTGAGTTTTGTAATAATTACATGTATTTCAGTTACTAACACTTAATCACCATGGATTAAGTTGCAAAATTTGAATTATTATCCCTAATAAAGAATTTGTTTTATTTTCATCCCATTTCCACTTTCTTGAGAGCAAAATGTATATCCTAGTACAGCAACATTTTAGCTTGTTGTTTTTTTAAAAACTCCCTTATGTAAAGCTCTATTTTCTGATCATTTTCATGGTAATGTAACAAATCACACAGATATTGCTTTAGTTGAGGCTGTTTGCAAATTGCACTCAATTAGAATGATAATGATTTAGATAATCTCTCTAAATAATATAAAATGTTGAATGGAATCTTTAAAGAGTTCAAAGAACAAAATAATAGATGGGTTTGTGTTTGTGAACATGTTAAACTTAAAAGATTAAATTACAGCTCTACATGTCATTTTCACAATGATACATATAGCAAATGTTTGATTTTAATGCATGCTACAATGGACAATTTAAATTACAGTGTCAAATTTCTAATTTTTGTTTCAGAATGGAATATTAATTATGTTCTTAAATACGAGAGGTAAATAAAATGAGCATCCACTGGCTGCCTACGGGTAAATTGCAGATTACTGACAATGTGACATGGTGTGTTAAATGTCAGCTTTGTCAAACAAATTTAGAGGAACCGTTCAACTATTAGCTTCCTGTTGTTTGCAGGGCATTTTTGTGGAGCGTGGCTGATCCAAGCAGCAGGAATGCTGTACCATATGGAACACTAACAAAGCTAAATTGAAAAAGTGAGATGAATGAGGAGATAACACAGACACACTCAATTAGTTTATAACTGTCTATTAACTTCTGCCAGTGGCTTTGAATAAACAATAGATTAACCACTACACAGTTTTGTTTTGTGAGAGTGTGATATTATCTGGAACACTGAGACCTTGGGGCTGTTTTACACAACATGGCTGACATGTAGTTATTATTGGAACTAACTTCCTGTATCAGTTGGGTCATGTTAGATCTGTGGCTGATTTTGATTTGATTTGATTTGATTTCTCCTTCACTGCTGTTTTCACAGGCTTTTCCCAGGACAGCTGGGATGAAGTGAAGGAGAAATAGCTAGAATGGGAAGGGAGAAGCAAACATATACTATGCCTTCTGGGTTTTTCTCAGACAATTTCCTTTTCAGTTTCCCATTGCACCATATTCCACTGCTCATTATTAGGTTGGTACGAAAGAGCAATAAACCCAGGAGTGCATTTAGTTGAGAATGCTACAGGTAGTCTTTGACTTACAACTGTTCATTTAGCAACAGTTTGAAGTTACAATGTCACTGGAAAAGGTGACTTACGATCTGTCTTTGTCCTTATGACCATTGCCGCATTCAATGGCAATGGTTGCTGGTATCCCAGAGTCATGTGACCTTCCCAGCCAGCTTCCAACATACCAAGTCAATGGGAAAAACTGGATTCACTTAATGACCCTTAACAAATGCAGTATTTTACCTAACAACCATGGCAAAAAAAAGGGTGCAATAAAATTGGGCATGACTCACTTAATTTTGGTTATAAGTTGAGGATAACCTTTAATTGGATTTCTATCATCCAGCCTAGGTAGTTAAATAGGGCGAGCTTAATTTATCCCTGCTTGTCCAACTAAGTTCTCAGGGCAGCAGCAACATCCTAACAGTAGTGTGCCAGCAGTATAGGCCAGTGCTTTGCTTTGAAAGCAAAAAAGTACTTTGAAGCATGTAGAACCTCCGTATCTCTTCTTAAACCATACGTAATTATTCTCAGAATTAACCTGCAACTGCAGAGAGCAACTGTGCAATCTCTGAAAAGATGTAGCTGCTTTAATAAATTGTAGACAGGATTCATGTGACTATTCAACCTGTGTTTGAATCCTAAAATTTAGAGGAAAAGGAATAAAAAGGCCTGGAGGTTCTCGCCCTATTTCTAGTGCTCTGTGCAAATACAAACAATGGCATGACAGACCTTGCCAGTTGGATATTAAGCTGTTTGATTTGGGGACAGAATGTACCAAGAGCAATAGGATGACTGCTACATATGGCATGTCAAGCCCAGTGTTGGCTGAAATCTACTTAAATGGTTTTTCTCACACTGCCAGCAGGCTGATTGCTTTGTAGTCTTTCAAGTTATGAGAGTTGCTATCATAAATACATCATGAACTGAAGGGTTAGTTTTGTGTCTCCAACCTGCAGTCAAGATGTACATATAGTATATATCCACTTTTTTGCTCATTTTGTTTGACGTTACTTTCTTGAACCTTGTATATTGATTTGAACCATGACAGTAGTACTCTGAGATTTCTTGATTATCGTATTACCGTGAGAAGTTTTTATTAGAATTACAAATTTGCAACTACTTCTATTATTGCAAGATTCTGCTTCTGGATATCTTTGAACAATGTAATTCACTGGCATTATTTTCTATACCTAAATTTATTGTTTTGTAGCAAAGATTAATTCAGTGTAAGTGGAAATAATAAGAATTAGTATGAAATCCATTCCTGTATAGTTTCCCCCAAGTTGTACCTTAAGACTAAGTTAAGTTCTTAGAAACATAGAAAACATATAAGACAGAAAAAAAACCAATGGTCCATTGAGTCTGCCCTTTGTGGTGATTTTTTGTTTGTTTGCTTTTGTTGTTCTTTTCTTTCTTTATTATTAATTTTAAAGTATTATTATATTTTTTGTAGGATGATGTGTGTTTATCCCAAACATGTTTAAATTGATAGATTCTTTTTCCAAAGTGCATGATCTTACATATAGAAACTGCATTTATTATCCAAAATAAAGTGGAGCACAGTAAAAGATAACATATTATTATTTATATATGTGAAGGAAAGCTAACATTAAAATATAACTATTAAAACAGACTGCGGTACTCCTCAAACCAATTGCATCATTGTTGTAGCAAAATAATATTGTTCATCTTTGAAAACCATCTGTTCCAAGCCTTATTTAGAAATCAATCTCTTTAAGTTTTATATCTAGAGTAAACTAGTTCACTGCATATAGATAGGCTAATACTACTCTACAGTTACAAAAAACAACGCCTTGTCCAGCATTTGCACTGTTAACTAACTGATACCATGTAATGCATTTAGATTCATATCAGGGCACTTCCACATAGGGCTGTTTCCTTTTCCTGGTCCCTTCAAAGTAATTTGAAGATGGCTGTTTCAGGCAATGTTATATTTCATTCTAAAGTGGCGTTTTGAAATCAGATATGAAGTGCTAGGCAGCCCTAATAAGCTGCGAAAATCAAGCTAGCTGGCTTTTAACAGTGATTGTGAAACTGACTTGAAGCTGATTAGCAATTAGTTTGCTGATAAAATTTCCCTGTCAAAAATACTGTAGCTGGGGAATAGGTACTTTTTCCAGTATATTTTTGGCAGCCTATTTTTTTTGGTTACTTTACACATGGACAAGCACATTTTTAAGGCTTCAGAGGAACCTTTCTTCCTGATTAGATCAAAGATCAGCACCAAAAGAGAGACTACACTTTGCAAAATTTTATTTTTAAAAGGTCCCTGTTGGAAAGTTATACATTAACATAAAATGAAAATATTTACTTGTGGTGGCGTTTAAAAGATATTACAAATTACAGATAGTCCTATAGTTCTCAAATCACAATCATTTGTTTAGCAACCATTCAAAGTTGACACCGAAGAAGGGACTTGCAACAGGTCTTCAAAGTTCTGGCTGTTGTAGTGCCTCTGTGGTCATGTGAACAAAATTTGGACACTGGCAACCAACTCACATTTATGACCATCTGCAATGTCCCATGATCACCATTTGTGATCTTCCCTCCTGGCTTCCCACAAGCAGTTTTTCACAAGGAATGTCAATTGGGAAGTTGGGAGGTAAGGTCTCAACGCATTCAGGTAAGTGTCTCCCATGCCTTCGTTTCCACCTTTATTCACACACGACCTGCGCACATGCCCCTTGCACCCCCTTTCCCAGACCTCTCTGCATTCACACACATTGCATATCCACTTTTCTGGACCTTCATATACCTGCATGCAGCCCATACTTTCCTTTTCAGGCCTTCCTCCACTTACACACACCCGTATCCACCTGCACTCTCCTTGTGTTCATACACACCGCGTAGCTTCCTCCCCAGACCTGTCTGTGCTCTCATGCATCCCGCACCCTCCTTTCTGAGTCATCTTATGGCCACATACAAATCATGCTTCCTTCTGTATCCTCCTGTGCTGTACCGCAGTAGCCCACTCCCCTTGTCCAGCTTGTACCAGGGCCTTCCCCTTCCTCTGGCAGCACCCTTGTTCCTTACTTAGAATTCCTGCTTTGCCGTTAATGACCAGCATGTCTTGGAGTTATAAGGGCATCTGGGACTGCCTGGATTGCTTTCACTAAGTGATGCAGTCACATGCTATTGCATTTTATGACCGCATCACTTAGCAACAGCAGTCCTGGTTCCAACTGCTGTCATAGTCAATTATTACCTGTACTCTAATCCCAAGTTCTAAAATGTTATCACAATATGTGTTTCAGTGTCTTGAACTATTGAATGAAATGAGGATCTTCAATGGGCTTTGTTCTTTTATAGGAAAGCCCTTCTGGCTGTATCTGAACTAGCTTTAAAAGATCTACTATTGAACTTTATGAAAATTTTAAAAGGAGTTGACATTGGCAGCTCATAACTCCCATTCAAGTTTCAGGCTTTGCATGCACCCAAAAGCTTGACTTGAATATGAAGGGGACTCTTTAATTATTAGTATTTTCCTTCCTCGAGTGATAATTAATCTCAAAATGATATTGCTAGAATATGTCTGTTTGGAACACCAGTTTAAAAATATCATGTCTGTGTTAACTGTTGTCATATATTAGCACAGTAGTCTCAATGCAGACCTCAGTGTTGCCCATATATTCATTATTTGCTATGCTCTTGTGATATTCCCCAAAGTATAGAATAGAAAGATGATCAAATATCAGAGAATTTTTTTAAAATAAGAGAAGTTCTTCACTCTAATAGGAAAAATGCATTACTGTTGAAATAATATTTTCTTTTTTTATATATTAGATAGATTTTTGTTTTGTTTTATGGCTCCTCCGGCCCAGTGAGGCCTCTGGGGTCTCCGCAGCATCGGCTCCACTCCATGTGGCCATGTGGCCATCGGACTCCCAGCTGAGCTGCCAACTGCTGCTGCAACCGCCACAGCCGCCGCAATCACCCTGGCCGTCACTCTCACTGGTCTCGTTGCCACCGCCATCGCCCCAGTACTCGCCCCAGCCATCGCCCCAGTAGTCGGCCGAAGCAGGGAAGGTCTCACAACGGGGGAAAACAGGAAATCAATCTCCCATGTCTCCTGCATCGGCGTCAGCCCAGCGAAGAAAGGAGCGGTCCACAGTCCGTTGCCGAGCCAGAGTCCCCAGCATTCCAGCTGTATCGGCCACTCCCACAGCAAAGAGGCCGATGGAAGTTGATGGGAGTGGACCTGCGGCACCGGGCACAGGCACAGATGGCGCTGGTCTACTCGCTCCCAGCCCCAGTCATTCCGCCGTCTCCACCAACAGCTCTGACAGCTCTAGCAGCAAAAAAACATGCCAGAGCGGCTCCGCCAGGCCTTCAAAAGCTCCAAGAACCCTCAGATAAGAGGGAGGAGGACTCCCAATACTAGCCCCAGTGGCCAAGACCGGCAAAAGCTGGTCCCTGCACCCCTGGACCCATTAGTAGACCCCTTTAGTCCTGCGAGCTTCTCCCCGCAGCTCCTTTAAGATATGCCTATATAGACAAATGATCATGATTATGCATATATATACAAATGGTCGTGATTATGCCTATATATTCAAACTGTCTATGAATGTATCTTGATTGTATTCTTGTTGTATATGTATATAGGTGTTAAGCATGATCACTGAAGACAAATTCCTTGCGTATCCTGACACACATGGCAAAATAAATTCTGATTCCGATTATTGGTAAAAGAAATTGAATGCCTTTAACACTGCTTTCATGGGTGTTTTCAGGCCAATTATATACAATAAACAAAAAGTAATTATGCTATTAATAATAATATACAATATTATCATTAGTAGTAGTATAATTACTTTTTGTTTATCAACACAAACTTGGTAACAAAGAACAGAGATAAAATTACAAGCAAAGAGGCTCTGTCTTCTACCACTTTGAAAATGAAATCTACTAAATTTATACTATATACTACAGCAAATGAAAATGTCATAGGATACAATGGTATGAATCCGTTCTTCCTCATTCATACCTATTAGTAGAAATTATTTATATATACCCATCTGAATTCATACTCAGTTTCTTATATTCAAGGGAAAAGACATTTATATTTTTGGGAGTCCCCCTCTATTTCTAAAGCAAACAAAAAATGTATATACATTCTATTATAGCAGTGTGCCCATAAATATCCAATTTTCCTCTGATCTCTTTTTTTCCACACAACAGAAACATTGATAATTGGGAAAGAAAGTCTGCAAAATAAAAAACCTATGTCCAGACTCATTTATTTCAGAATAAAACTGTAGCACATTTTCTTATACAAACCTTCTCATGAACTCTGAGCTAAGTTTACATCTCAAAAGCATACTCAAAAGTTTCACATATGAACCACCCCACCATTGTCAGAAAATCTTACACCATGTAACACAAAGAATGATTACTAATCAAATTTGCAATACCATCCATTTCAAGCTAGTTCCTTCATCCAACTATACTAAAATTGAAAAAACAATTAACACCACACAGAACACCATTCAGGATATATTCCTATTCCAGATTTTTAGTATTTGTCATTAAAAAAAATAGTCACTTCTACCAATGTCAACATGACCAAAAGTTGCTGTGGTTAAAAAAACCTAAGGATAGCAAACAATGAAATTTAATGTCATCTAGAGTCTTTTGAGAGGATTTAGTAACATATAAAGTATTGAATAAATGAATGAATTCTAAGTCTAGATACAAACCAAATTGTAAACTCCGAGTAGAAGTGCTTCTATGCAGCCACTACTTTGTAGGTCTTTACTAGCAGAAACAGCAAGATAACACCATATCAATTCTGGAAGAAACTGAAGTGTAAACTGCAGAAGAAGCTCCTCACCACTGCGATAAAATTCAAATAACTGGTGACAGACTGGCTCCAGCAACTGAAAGAAAAACAAGCATTAAACATTTGGCAATGCTTAAATATGTCACTTTAAGATGCATTTTCTCACTATTTCAAGAGACTCCGTTTGTTAAGTATTATATTGGTTCCCAGTATTTAGAAAGCCTCATTTGTTTATCTTATTCGTTGTAAATTTTGCATAGAAGGCTGAGGAAAACCTGTTTTTAATGTGTGCCTTTCACTAGGAACACAGCAAGATGAGGAATTTAATCCTCATTACTTAAAATTGTAATAAGTACCATCCTTCCTGAACACTTTACTTTTTTAAAAATGATGCACATTATAATTGTATTCAACTGCACATCAGCTCAAAAGGAAGGAAAGCACATCATGTAGAAATTAAGTTTCTAGTCTTCATGTCTGTATAGAACAATATCTACAAAACATTTAAAACCTAAAAGGAATATTTTGAGAAGGGAAACAGAATTTTATCTTCTATTTATTACTTCTTGTCCTCATGTCATTATGCAATTTATTAAATGTTTGTCCCAACTCTATTGTTTAATTAATAATTACATACCTCACTTTGTAGATCTTGAATAACTTTATATAGAGATGAAACCAGGGAAATCTTGTCTTTCAAATGTTTAGCATAACTTGCTATAGATGCTTCTGGTACCGTCTAACAAAAACCATTTAAGATATACAGTTTAATAAATCATTCTATTTTTAAAAAAAACCTGCTAAATTTAATATACCTCTGATCAAACACTGATCAAGCAGGTACATTCTTACAAGCATTTGCAAGAGGGCAATAGCCCTTTTCTATTACCACTCTTGGAAAGTAGATTAGTATTAATTCTAAAATTTTATTATGCAATTTCTAAGAAAAAATAATACATATTTTATCATTCAATGCTTAGTTTTAAATTATCTTATAAATCAAGAATCATGGGTTACCTTGAATTCTGATAGCCATTCTTCTACAATCCCTGTATCCGCATCCAACATATTTCAATGTATTCTTAATCTTCAACCTTGAATTGTGGGCATAAGAATTAAGTGTCAATTTTCTAATGTGTTTTTCTTGCAAACCGGGACCACTCCAGCAAGATTTCACAATTTTTATTTTATTTTTTATACAGAACTGCACTTGCCCTCTGAATGGATGTAGAAAAGAAACCAGAACCAAAGCTGAATTGATAATTTTTCATTTCAGCTCAATAGCAATTAAGAGAGGGGCTCTGAGAGCCACATCCAAGCTTTAGAAATTGTAGACAGTGGAACTGAACTGTACATAAATAGCATTGGAATAAAACCATTCATTCTGTTCCCATTCTACATATGTGTTTGTGAATGCAATTTCTTTCTCATCTTAGATGCTACAGAATCATACAGCCAGGTAGGACACACCTAAATTAACTAATGACTAGTGTTTCCTGGGTCTGACCCAATTTTTTAACAGTTATAACCACAGAAAGGTAATAATATTTATTAACACAGTATCTTTTATATTAAAATAATATCAAGATATTATTAATATTAATTAGTAGTTACAAATGGGAATTTTATTAATACTATATTAATAATCCAGATCTAAAACAGTGTATTATATACCGTATTTTTCACACCATGAGACGTGCTTTTTCCCCCCCAAAAAAAGGGGGGGAAAGTGTCTGTGCCTTATGGAGCGAATACTCCCCAAAAGTGTGCGGAAATCGCTCCGTGAGACGCTCGAATTTAGCCTGCTGGGTGATCCTTTGGCTTTGGAGCATCCCGCAGAGCGATTCCCCCCCCCGCGAGTGCCGGGAACGCTCCAGTCCAAACAGCGGGGTGACTCCAGTCCAAACAGCGGGGTGACAAACAGCGGGGGGGGAATCGCTCCCCGGGACGCCGGGAATGCCCCAACCCACACAGCGGGGTGACTTCCCCGCTGCGGAGCTTCCAGCAGAGCGATTTCCATGTGTGCTGGGAGCCGCTCGCAAATCGATGGAATGGATGGCGGAGGGAGCCGAGCGGCTGCTCGCAAAAGGTGGCTGCTG
>JANHFO010004449.1:42671-55149 GCA_032468095.1 Pareas carinatus
GCCTTAAAGGGACCGGGGTTGAAAATCTCTGTTCTAAAGGAAACTAATAACTGTAATATCCAAATGCATGCAGATGGGATAATCAGATATTTATTTCAAATATCCATGTATATTCCTTTATGAAAAAGTCTGTTTCTAATATATAGAGGGATCTCTAACAGAAATAATTTAATAGGCTTTGTATGAATATGCAGCATAAAGACAAAAGTTGTATTGTCTCAATTTGCAGAACTGCAGTGGATCCTGCTACTTAACTATAATATCATTAAAACAAAAACAATGAAGTTTCTACATACTTTATTTTGAAATCTCATGAACCAATTTCAAATCCTATGTTTCTTTCTTTACTTATTTCTTATTTATTTTGTCTTTTTATGTCTCAGCCACCTTGTAATATTCAGGTGCCATTTCAGCGACAACATATTGTAACAACACTTGTATATTGCCTTTCATACCATGCATCCTAATGCCATGCATCCCAGTTTTGTTGAAGAGGAGCTAAAGGGAATTCTGTATATCAGTATTTGTATCAGGATAATAAGACTGGCCTGCCCCGAAATCTGGGAGAGACTGCCACATTTATATGGCATCCATTTGCTATTCTATATATTCAAAGCTAAAATCAAACAATTCAATGACTGCTTATGGAAGCAGTGCAAACTACCAGGCCAAAATAATTTCAGTGATGTTGGTGTTCTTTTCTTTATCATGCATAGAACTCTATGCATATATTCTGATTTCCATCCATGTAGATCATCTGTCTGATCTTAAGAACAAGGATATCCACCTTGCAGTCCCCCAAATTTAATTAAGACTCTCCAAAATATTCTTATCACATAGTAATTTTAAATGTAATAGAAGGGGGGAATTCTTCAAAACTTTGGAAATAATCATAGTAAGGAGCTTCACATGTATCCATATAATATTATACATAATCTAAATCAATTCATATTAAGCTTAGTTTTAATCCTGATTTTGGTCCTGATCCCTTATTTCGTCCCGCATCCACCCTTCTCTCTCTCTCTCTCTCTCTCTCTCTCTCTCTCTCTCTCTCTCTCTCTCTCTCTCTCTTGTTCTCTCTCTCTCTCTCTTGTTCTCTCTTTCTCGTTCCCCCCTCTCTCTCGTGGGCAGGGGATGTGGTTTCTTATATATCATTTAAAAGCTCCAGAAATTTGTATAGACAACTGAAAATATCAGTATTTATGCATGGCTGAAGAATTTCTGAAATTTAATTGGGACCCCAGACTATATTGCCATGGAAACAAAGGAAATGATTTGATTCTTAAATATTCTTCATTCACAAACAAAGGAGGAATTCCCAACAATTCCTCCATTCATTCATTACAACTTCTAACTTTCATTCAAAATTCATATTCCAAAGGAAAGGCTGATGTTTAAAAAATGATCTATGGAGAAATGAAAAGGCCAAATTTTATTAAAATCAAATATGTATAGTTCAAAACAAGACAAGTTAGGATTAAAATCAATATCTGCAAGTTATATTGTTAATGAAGCTATAGGTTAATATCTACTAAGTAAGATCAATGAAAGTATGTTCCTTCAACCATCCCTTTCATGTATCATTTAATCTAGTAATGTAAGATAGATAGATAAATAGTGTTTTCCACTCTTAGAAAAACTCTGATGAATGTTCAGAGCTCTGTATACCTCTTTAGTTTACTTGTGAGTTAAAGGGTTCTTTGGATATGGCTCAGGACTCAGATATGTGCCCTGGGAACATTTACTGTCATACAGAAGAAGTCGACCCAACTCTAAATTTTCACATCAGGGGCAAACATGGTGCTATAAAGCTCATCTGCCAATCCTTTACTTGCGAACTGGAAGGAGAAAGGGTGATTTTAAGAAAAAAGCATTTCTTCTGTTCCACTGTTTTTCTCTCAATTGCTTTTCTCAACACAGCAAACATTCATTCTGATTCTGTAAGTGCAAAACTTGCAGCCTCAACAAAATAATCTAAAGTTTTGATTGGCTTGTTAGTCATTCTAGAGGGCTCTGTCTAAACGCTATTCCTAAAGCACATTAACTTTCCTCAGTTTGGTAGCTTCTTCCCACTTCCCACAGGTGCATTGGGCTATAAAGCCTGTGAGTCACAGAGGGGATATTTGAATTGGGAATTCTGAGAGTTATTTAGGACAAAGTATTGGGGGAAAGCTAATTAAAATATTTGCTTCAAGTTTATATTAATATTTAGAATTTAATATAACATTATTACCAGATCTCCATTAGGCAGATATGCTGGAATTATGTTCATGTCATTCTGTTGTTCTAATCACTACAATATTGATTCATGAATATTGAGAGGAGCTTTATTTCAAGAACCCATAAGGAGATGCCAAGCGATGGTGTTCAGTTCCCATATTAATTATCTCCTCACTCTGGCACCATCAGAAGTGTTAGAACTGTAGCTCTTAGAAGTCCCATTCAACATCTAGAAAGTGTTAAATTAGACACAACTCTTACAGTCAATAGGTTTCATGGTCTGTGTCTCTGTTTTGCCACGTGATATTAAATTTATGGGGACCATTAATACACAAGCAATAGTGAGTATTTTTTTTCACATACAAGATTCGGTCTGTAAAAACCTAAATCACCTTAATCCTTAATGTTCTTGTCAGCAAACCACACACAGGCTGTCATTTAATCTGCTTTAGTCCCATGTAATAAACTGACCCTGCTTAAGAATTTTAAAGTAACCCATATTTTTAGAAGGCGATATACTTGTTTAGTTAATTTTTTATTAAATAGCTTTGTGAAAGTTAATTTTTACAATGAGAGAAAGACGAAAACATTTCATTCTCACTTGAGGGTGTTCTTTTTTTTGGTCACATTAAATTAAAAGCACCAACATGATTCAGAAAAAGAAAAAGAACATTTTTCTGGTTGTTCAGCCCTTTATGTTAATAAAATATTCAGTTTGTCTGTCAGGAAACTAAACTGAAGGTGCTTAAATTACAACCATAAAAATACCTTGCAATTATTATTGTAGTACTGTTGCTTATGGCCTGTTTCCTTTTTTCTTCTCCTCCTTCTCTTTTTTTCCTGATATGTATCTTCTTTAAAGTGCCAATAAATGGTAAGTTTCCCATTGCCCCATTAATGCTGTGGAGGGTGGAAGATGATTTGCTTCACATCAGTTTGGATCAGTCCAGTGGGGTCATGTTGTATGTTGCCCTGCATGTAAGCTGACATATAACATTTCATGCTTGATGTGATAGACCTTGTCATATATTTATCTGAACTTGCAGCATGCTAACTTCAGTCAAGCATTATCTCCAATCCAAAGGTTCCTTGTAGTTATTCTATATATTTTCTTTCCTAATGTATCCAATCTCCATTTCCATTTTTCTCTTGCTTAACCACCCATATCATTTTACGCATTTTTAAACATTTTGCTTTCCACTAACATGAGTCCTGAAATATTGCGAAAAATAATAAATAGTATCGTACTCCAGGAAATATTTAATTATTTATTAGACTAGAACTTGATGAAGTTTCAGTCTGAAATTTCTGAACTATTTTGAAATCACTATCCTAAAAGAAATAAATTTTCCAATTTAAACGAGCAAATAAAATAATAAAATCTGGTCTACACATTTTTTATTGTAAATCAATAGACTTCTGCCTCTTTCCAATACCTTGTGATATCTCCATGAATAAACTACACAGTAGTTATAATTTAGCCCAGCTAGACAGAGATTATGAAAGATGATGATGATGTTAAAAGCCATGTTCAAAATGTATCACTAACTTTATATATCAACTGGAAGTAGTCCGATACTGTATTGCATCTTCTTTTCCTAGATGAAACTCATACAGTTGGAAGTGACACAAGTAGCCTGGTTCAGTCACACACCTACAAAAAACGAGACCCTGTCGATGTGCCATACCAGACAGGCCAGCTTCATCCAGCCATTCGTGTTGCAGATTTATTGCAGCATATCACTCAGATGAAATGTGCAGAAGGCTATGGATTCAAAGAAGAATATGAGGTAAGTAAACTCCATACAGTACATACTGTGTTGTGTTGTTATTCTTCCAGTTTTTTAAAAAATTGCAGATAAATTCCTTAAGATAAAAAATAAAAATAGAGAGAGGGTAGATATTATGAAAAAAATGCAAAGTGCAGAAAAAAAGAAAAAGTAAGAGAAAAGAAAAAAAGAAAATGTTATTTAAGAAAGTGGCCTGCAATCTTCTTTAAAGACATTACAGACTTAATATCCTTCTCCTCTCCTTTAAATTATATGACAAATTTCATTTCATCCTATATTCAACCCTTTTCAGTTGCTAAATCCAAAAACCGTTAATTCAGTTCTATCCATTTTCTTCAAAAGTCTATTAAGTGTTCCAGTATTTTGTAAAAGTACTTATTTTCTTATCCTTGTTCATACAAGTCAGTTTTGTATGCCTTTATTTTATGTAATATTCTGATATTATTAATCCTTAACTTGAAATTTAAATGTTGTCATGATCATCTTTTTTTCTTAAAAAAAAGATTTTAAGGCTTCAAGAATGTTCACCTTACTATTTTCACCAAGGTGATCCATAAAATACTCTTGGTCTCAAATAGGATTCTTTTTCTTGTAAATTCAGTTGTAATCCATATCTGCATCATTTTTCATCTCTTGATTTAATATGGATTGATTTGTATTTACTCCCTATTATTAGTATTTTATTTTACAAAATTTACACTTTTAATTTGTTTCAACTTCCTATTATCCTCTTATTTTTCATCTCTTCTTTTATTCCTTCTTTCAGTTCTCTTTTAAATGATGCATTCACAAAGGCAATTATTGATGCTGTTATTGTTGCTGTAACATTCTTTCTCAAAGATTTGTTGGAATGTCTCAGGTGTAATATCTTTTTCTGTTATTTATCTAAATTTCATTACTTTTCTAATGGCAGCCAATTCAACCAGAAAGGGAAAATAGCAAGTAAAAAGGGACTCACTCCTTTCTCTAGTCTTTAGTCCCATTCATTACAGACAGTTCTGTAATCCGATGGTCATTAGCAAATTCCCCTTATTTTTTGTTTTGCAAAGTTGTCCAGTCATTGTGTACAATTAGTAGCAATAAAATTCCTTCCCAAAGAGATTTGTTAATTGTTTACTCATTTTAAAAATACTTTTTAAAGCAAATTGAAATTCAGTTAGTCCATTTTAAACCTTCTTTTTTAATTCTTGCTGAATTTTTTGCCTTCCATTATTTTTAAATTCTTTATATTATTCCTTTGCTGTTTTCTTTAATGTAGGATCATTTGCTTCGTGGCTAAATTGCTCTGCTGCATCTCTCTTTAACTTTGAAATAATTGTCTGTAATTGTAATGAAAATGGCCGTACGGTGGTTCAGCGGTTTAGGTGCTGAGCTTGTCGATCAGAAGGTTGGCAGTTTGGCAGTTTGAATTCCGGCGCCACAGAACGGAGTAAACTCCCGTTACTCACCCCAGCTTCTGCCAACCTAGCAATTTGAAAGCATGTAAAAATACAAGTAGAAAAATAGGGACCACTTCAGTGGGAAAGTAACAGCGCTCTGTGCGCCTTAGGCATTTAGTCATGCTGGCCACCTGACCATGGGGATGTCTTTGGACAGCGCTGGCTCTTCAGTTTAGAAACAGAGATAAGCACTGCCCCTAGAGTTGGACCGACTAGCGTGTATGTGCGGGGGGAAGCTTTACCTTTTTAAATTGTCTTCCAAATGTGTTTTTAAAAATGGGAGCTGTTGCAAAGCCAATGTCCTTTTACAAACTATGATACCACTGAGAACTTGCCATCTCTGCTGCTGCTCCAAAAAGCCTACTCCTCAGACCCACAAGATTGAAAGTTCTGCACACTTCTCAGACTTGTGAAAACTATACAGAACTTTCAATCTTGTGAGTCTGAGGAGTAGACTTTTGGGACAGCAGAGGGCCGTCCCCTGGCCCTTTCTTATCTGGAGACTTGGCTTTATACTCAGCATTACTTACTGCAGCATTGTCTTCACCATTTATGGAAGTGCATCAATCTGCCATTTTTCCTCACTCAGAAGCCAATGTTCATAACTCTTCTGACAGCTAGGCTTCTAATAATGTGGTCGAATCAGCAACTAAAACAAAGGGAGGAATATAAAGGACTTCCAGCACGGAGTCACCCCGTGGGAAGAAAGAAAAAAACCCAGATATTTGGGACCCATATCTGCCATTTCTCAAGGGAATGCAGCCAATCTGGCAAGATTCTTATAAATAGGCGATCAGCAGTAAAAAAAAGCTGCTTTTGTCTATTAACAAATTGTTCTGTTTCCCTGCTCCTGACAAATGAGGAATAAATTGCCAATGTAACATAGGTAGACCTCAACTTTCTACTATTCGTTCAGTGACCAAGGTTATGAAGGCACTAAAGGACTGGTGATTATGACTGATCCTGAGTTCTGACCATCCCAGCATCTGTTGTACTCCATTTGTAAAACAAGTGTTTGATGTATATACATTGGATGTGACGAGATACAACTAAATTACATTTCCAACTTGTTGACTTTTTTGTTTTTCTTGGACTAGGGTAAATGGAGGTCCTCATTTTTATTCCCATTTGTTGGCCACATCACCATCTGTTTATTTTTCTTTTTTCTTTTCTTTTTACTCATATTGTAATTCATTAAAGTTATATTGTGAACAACCCAGAATCTTTTAAAATCAGGTGTTGCCTAAATTGAATAAATAAGTTAAATTAAATTATTGTAACTTCATATTATACAGTGCCAGCTGAATAAATAAACTGTTGTAATTATTTTAGATAATTTTCTATTGCACAAGCTACAAACACTGACCAATGTAAAAATCAGTATGGAACATTGACTGACGAGCAATTTAAACTTTAATGCTAAAATAGATGTCATTCAACATTGACAAATATATATACTACCGTGTTTCCAAAAGTAAGACCTACTTACATTTTTGTCTCTCGCTGGAATATAAGGCATCCCCCGAAAACAAGACCTCCCCGAAAATAATGGATGCCTTACTTTTGGAAAAACACGGTAGATCGCCCACTCCAACCCCCGAATAACACCCAGCCCCGGGCGCTCCTTACCTGATTCAGAAATTCGTGCGCTTTCAGCCTGCTGGGAGGCACCAGCTACCCAAAGCGCTTCCAAAGCGCCTCCCAGTATTCATGTTATTTTTCTTTAATTAAAATTTTCATGATGAACCTTAACCAGTGTACCCCAAAGGATTATTTACAAATAAATAGTATTTCCAAATTTGTAATTATTTTAACTCTAGGATTCATAATGACTATCCTTTTTTTAAGGTAATAGAGAATAATGTTAAGTTCTATAAAATTATTATGCTTTGAAGACATCCAGAATTGTTTTAGCACAGTATTGGGGCAAAAAAACTGATAATGGCATACATTTATAATTATAGGTTTTGATGGATTTGGGGAGTTTTCTTATTGGTTCAAAATCAAAAGTCACTTTAAATATAGTCTTTATTTACTTCCTGTTCTCAAACGAGGCTCATAGTATGAATATTGGTTATCAGAAGTATTTTAGAATTTCTAATACTTTGCTGGATAAATCCCTTGTGACAAATATAAGAAATACATCTAATTTGATTGTTATATTTAGCTTCATATTCAAATGAGAGATACGTTTTCATTGCCTGCTCAGTTTATACTCAAAATCATATTACATTGAATTAGGTTATAATGCAAAGAAATTGTTCACCTTCCTGCAGTGGAGCTTATTGATCTTAGTCTTCTCCATCCTAAACTCATTGTGACATACGGGCAAAACAACTCTGGAATAGTACCAATTTTAATTTTACAAGAATTGAATTGGGTGAATTGCAAATATAACAAACTAGGAATCATCTGTATGTTTACTTAGAAGTTATTTTCTGTGAAATCTGGAGCTTGCGTCAAAATAACCTGGCAGAGTATTAATTTGTGACTTTCCTTCAAAGTATAATAGGGTGAACTAGTGAAAGTGGACAAAAAAGCAATACTGGTAGATCTCGACTTAGGACTCAGCAACCATTTAAAATAATGACGGTACTCCTCAGCACTACTTACAACCTGGATTCAAACATTTGCAGATACCCAACCCTGCTGTCATGCAATCACATGTTAGGTATTCAGCAACCAGCCTGCATTTAGAGCCATTTGCAGCATCCTGCAGTCATGTGACCACAATTTACAAGCAATTTTGCCAGAAATTAGCAGTGCTCTGTGATGTCATGCTGGTCAAATGTCTTCGAACAGTGCTGGCTCAATGGCCTTGAAGCAGAAATGAGCACTGTCTCCTCTACTTGGAAACAGCTAGTGGAGTAAAATCCGCAGGGACTCCTTTTTTTGCCAGACATCAATATTTTCTTCCAGTTTCTGGCAAAAAAATATATATAGTGGCAGATAATGGATTTGCTTAAAAACTGAAGCGTAACTTTACATCACTGCATTCACTTAACAGTCTCTGCAAAAAAGGTTGTAAAATCAGGTGCTATGTGACCCACTTAACAACAGTATGACTTATGGTCATAATTATGGGTTCCATTATGTTCATAAACTGAAGACTGTCTATGTTAATGTTAATTGTATTAACTAGTTATCAGGCTACGTTCTGAACATAAATAATGATATAAAGGTAAAGCTATACTGATTATGTTATTTTATAAATTAAATTAGATCTTGTCTGGATCTTTACACTAATTTCTTTTTCAACCTCTATTCAGAAAAGGCTGTTAAATATTTAGAATATAAACCAGGTGGGCAGATAATCAAAATGGCCAACATATTAGAATTACCCTCGAGTCAATGTGACAAACATTTTGGACCTTTATTTTGCATTTTTTGGAGTTAGGGGGCAGGGGGTGAGGGTTAAGGGACCAAATGACTACCTTCAGGTTTGCATAGACCTAAAGCACTTTATTGAGTGATTAATCAGTTGTCCATATTTCTACATCATTGCAATCCAGAAACTTGTAGTGGTTTACATTTTACTCATGTTTCCATTTTAAAATCCCTCAGAATACAGGTCCTGCCCTTGATATATCATGTAGAATGTGATGTAGCCCTTGAGCTGACTGAATTGATATGCTTCTGCTATAAACATTCAATAAATATTCTATATTTATTTATTCATACATTCATTGAATTTATATCTTCCTGGAGGCAGGACAAGTGGTATACATCCTGTATAGCACTTCCTCATCTATTATTCCCCCACAACAACTCTAAAAATTACATTGAATAGAAAGATACTGACTGACCTTAAGTCACCCAGTAAATTTTCATGGCTGAAATTAGACTTGGAAATAAGTCTCCTAGTTTTAGACCAACATTTTGAATATTGCTTACCAGCACATTACAGCATGACTGGCTAGGAATTCTGGGAGTTGAATTCCACAAGTATTAAAGTTGCCAAGTTTGGAGACCCCCTAGTTTGGAGATAATAAGTAATAAGAAAAATGTAGAATAAAAAAGCTTAGCCTAAAATATATGTGTAATTAACTGGATGCTAAATTTTTCATAGATAATGCATTTTAAAGTCTCTATGTATTTTTCTTACTGTTAAAAATGTAGCACATATTTTATATCCCTTAAAATAATTAAACATACATTTATTTTGCTAATAAATTATGCAAATTGCGCTTATAATTATGGTACACAACATGCCTACATTTTATACAGATTTTTAAAATATTTATTGAACATGTAGAAAGGAAAAAGCATAGTCAAAAAACAAAAGGAAAAATTAAAGAATTAAATACAAGTTGTCCTTGACACTCAAGAGCTCATTTAGTGACTGTTCAAAATTACAAAGGCGTTGAATAAAGTGACTCGTATCCGGTTTTTTAAAATTGTACGCTTTGCAGCATTCTCATGGTCATGTGATCAAAATTCAGATGCTTGACAACTGGCTCATATTTATGATGGTTGCAGTGTCCCAGGGTCATGTAATCCCCTTTTGTGATCCTCTTACAAGCAAAGTCAATGGAAAAGCCAGATTCGCTTAATGTAACAACTCCAATGAGTCACTTAACAACTGTGGCAAGAAAAGTTGCAAAATGAGACAAAACTCAGTTAATAAATGTCTCACTTAGCAACATAAATTTGGGGCTTCGATGTGACTGTAAGTTGAGAACTACCTGTAAATAGATAAAAGATTTATTATACAATTAGATAAATTAAGAACATATTCTCAGAATAGTGAGAATGTTTTTGAATGCCTTTCTTCATTTGAAGACTACAAATAATTATTAAAATCAAGTATATTAATATATGAATATCAAGAAAAGTAATCAGCACAATATGAAAACAAATTAAAATGAAAAATTGCAGTCTCATCTAGTTAATAAGAAATTGTTTCTTATTTAACAAACATCCATGACTTAAATGTTAAAGGTTTATATTTTTTAAAAAAAATCTCAATTTCAGATGCATTGCAAACTCATTGGAAGAATTATAGCCCACAACTAGTTTGCAAATTTATGGAATTCTATTTCAGATTTCTTTTTAAAATATGACATTGAGGAATACTCCTACAACTTTGGTAGCCATTCCTCTGCAGATTTTTAGATTTTCTGCAATCAGATGTTTTTCTTATCATTTTTATAATTATAATATTGCTTTTTCCATTAAAATGTTTTAAAATAGTTTAGCAGTAAAATAAAATAAACTATAGTTAATAGTTATAGTTTCTCCTTAAAAGGTTGATTATGCTTCAAAAATATAAATAGTTTTTTTTAAAAAAAATCTTAATATTTAAATCTGTTTATATAGTTGCTAACTTTCTACTGTGTTTCAGAGAATTTTCTGTTACAAATGTAGGGAACTTACAATACAGCCATTGTCACTTAATGACCACAATTAAGCCTGGAATCCTTGGTGCTCTGTGACCTTGGTTGTTTAATTGTAGATTTTTCATTACCCAACTAGGTAATATCATGACATTATCCATTTCATTGGGTAATGAAAAGCCTGCAAATAAACAACCACGCTCAGAGGGCACCAAAGGTTTGTTTATGGATTATGGAGGGAATAATGTTTGAATAGATCAAATCATACACAGACTAAAATAAGTAAATAGGCTAGCAAAAAAATAAAATATCCTCTGAGATCCATAAGAGTGAGAGTCTTATTAATTCCTATATTAAAGAAATATAACTGTTTATAAATGCCCAGAAATAACTTTTAACTTACTCAGTTCCCCCCCACAATAAAATAGTGTTGTTCATTAACACATGCATTCTGTCTCTGAATGTGTTTGTGGATGTGTATATGAGATTTGTTATACTTCTTTGCTTTTGCAAAGCCATCACTCACACATTCATGCCAAATCTATGCCAAATCAGTGGTTTAAAAATATCATTGAAGTGACATTTGGATGGATAGAATGTTAGATTGAGCCAATATGCTTTTCTCCTTTATGTTTAAAACTGTGAAAACAGCTCTGACTTGCTAGAGTCAGCAGTTGTCTATGAGTAAGTGTCAGCTGAATATGATTCAGTTCTTCCCCTCATTATTCCCCAGGATAGATTCAGATAGTTGATGTCAAGGATTAAAAAGAAAAATTAAGCGTCTGCTTGGATTTATAAATACACCAGAATTGTCACTTCATAGTTCTTCACAAGAACCCTTCAGTGTAGGGCAGTGTCATGGTCAAGGAATCTGACTTCATTTAAGCTTGTTTCCCTCAGAAAGTCCATGAGAATTGGCCTGCAACACAACTTAAAGTCAAGGTTTTGAAAGTGAATGAACATCCTCTACTTCTGTTGGTGGAAATGGTTCCCTTGAAAAGGACCTCTCTATCTCTCCTTCTCTTTCTCTCTCTCAGGATAGGCAGAACTTTAGCTATTAAGAGAAGAAACAGAATGTCTCTTGCAAGTCAGGTAGCTGAGAATCATTCTAAGAGGAAAATAGTAATCATTCCTAGCCTGCTACTTAAGTGATGCAATGTAAAAGTAGTCCTCAACTTACAATCATTTCTTCAGCAATGATAATAATCTGGGCACTTGGCATCCACTCATACTTTCAACCAGTTGCAGTGATCATTTGATCACTATTTGCGACTTTCCCTGCGAGATTCCAGAAAGTCAGTAGGGAAACCAGCTTGGAATGTTGCAAGTTTCTGGCATAGCTCTCTTTTACCTATGCACCCTTCCTTCTCCAGTCCCTCTGTGCACACGCTGTACTTGTGCACCCTCCTCAAACTTCACTGCCCTTTTCTCACCACTCGTGCTCCCACACACCACCCCCAGTTCTCATGAGCCCTCTCTTGCACCATTGCACATCTCCTTGACCCTCCCTGTGCCTCCCTCACATATCTCCAAGTCTCATCACACTTTTCGTCCACCCCTGTGCATCTTCACCCAACCGCCACATGCCTTTCTTGCATCCACATACACCTTCCCCAACTCTTGTCATGTCTCCCTCATACCATCATGCACCCTTTATACCTTGAACACACTCCTGCCCCGCCCCCCCCCCCCC
>JANHFO010004449.1:60934-76298 GCA_032468095.1 Pareas carinatus
AGGGTGAATCTGTGTATATGTTATATGTTATATGTATGTATTACTAAAAACATAATAAAAAAATTAATAAAAAAAAAATATTAGCATTCTACACTACAGCCTTTTCAAACACACCTCAGGGCCTCATATAAAGACTAGAAATATTAGAAAATAAATCTGATACAACCGTGCGCTGGGTTTAGTAGTGTTACTACATACTGAGGAAAAAAGCAGGGATGGTAGAGAACATCCTAAGATGTTTTGGTGGAATTAGGATCAATCTCATCAATTTGCTTTTGGTAATAATATACAGTACTTTGTATCTATTCGTGCTCACACTTGCAGTTCAAGTGCACTTGATTCACATTTTAAGGAATCTTATTAAACAAACCCTATGCCTCTGTAGTAGCATCTCTGTTTGGTTTTTTGGTATGGGTTACTGCCTTTATAGGTCAGTAGTTCTCAGGATTCTGGTGCTGCCTGAACTGCTTAGGCAAACAAGTATTGGAATATAATCTGTATTACATTTCTTTTTGAAGCATTACTAAACTGGTGCATTGAATACGGAGCTATAGATAGGGTTTTTGATAGTTGTACAGAATCTAAAATCTGAATGAGCTAAAAATCCCTCCTGTGATTTTAGGGTTTTATTGGAGAAGTAAAATATTGAAAATAATTAGGACAATGTCATAAGTAATATCCAGCATACACTCAGCTATTATTTTAGTTGTGTTTTACAGAAGTGTCTTTGAAAATTGTATCTATACTGCATGAGAGACCTCAGTACATGATACAGTATATAACCCTGATATATGTACCCTTCCAGTTAATAATATATCTGCTTGTGGGAAGTGGGACCTCTAGTTTTAAATATCTTGATATTATTTTGTACTTGCTGTGTCCTGAGTGGTACAGTTGAGATGTGTAATTATATCCTGAGAAAATTGATGAAGAAAGAGTAGGGTGATCTGGAAGAAGTTATTGAATCTGCAGGGATGAATATTGCTTGGAAAAAATATATTCTCGTCTATTGGGATGCTTAATTTCCTTATGTGTTGCATTCAGATATAGTTTTAAATATGCAAAGTAGTTGATATTCATGGAGAGCTTTCATTTTATGGTGTAATATTATAGACTTTCCTCTATTATGGGTGTTTCCAAGGTTCACTGATTGGCTGTAGAATATATGAGATGTAGTCGGGATCAACACTTTAATTACAGGCTATAAAGAATAGAAAATGGAATTTATTTGTGAAAATGCAACATATATTGCAAAGCAAGCATTTGTTTAAGCTCTCCAGGTAGCATTTTTATTTCAGAAGAGGAACAAACAAGGCTACATTTTTGGAACACAAGTTGGAAATAATATACCCTGTACATTAATTACACTATAAATGTACATATTGTACCTAAGGGATTTCTATAAGAGGAAGATTATAAAGTCTTATCTATTCATTCTATTCATTGTCTTAGACATAATTTTTGAAGGCACATTATTTAAAGTTATAGCTAATTACTTTGCCAAGAAGTATATTACTAAATTAGAATTCTTCCTAGTATATTCTTCAGATAAATGAAAAATAAGCTTCATATAAAAATTATCCTGCTACAAAATACTGTCTTAGAATTTAAAAGGAAGAAAAGATGCTAGAAGTCTATTACATTTCCTTTCTGTAGTAATACTAATTAAATAGGGAAGGTTAGTTTTACTACTCGGGTTTTTTAATTTAAAGGCAAACCGTATTTAGAAATCACAAGTAGAAAGTTCATATATCATACTGAGCTTATGAAAGAAAATAAATAAATAAAACTAAATAAATAAAGTCATTATGCAATCTATCCAGATCTTTGGAGGTCTTCTAGTCCAGTGACCCCCAACCTTTTTGGCACCAAGGACCAGTTCCATGGAGAAAGCCCATAGAGAGTGTGATTTTGCATGCTGCCTGCATCTCGCAAATGGGGGTTGACTCGCTTGTGCAGCCTGATTGCTGGCATGCCACAGCCCAGTGCTGGTCCATGAACCAGGAGTTGGGGATCCCTGTTCTAGTCCAAGCAGGAAATCCTATATCATTCTGGACAAATGACTATTGGATCTGTTCTTCGAAACCTCTAGTGATGGCACCCACAAGGCAAGCTGTTCCACTGACTAATTGTTCTGTCAGAAAATTCCTCGTTAGTTCTAGGTTGGATCTCTTAGATCCGTTACTTCTTGTCCTGCTTTCAGGTGCTTTGGAGAATGTTGTCTTCCTCTTCTTTGTGACAACCCCTTAGATATTGGAAGATTGCTATCATGTTATCCTAGTCCTTCTTTTCATAAGGCTAGACATACTCATTTCCTGCAACCATTCTTCACGTGTTTTAGCCTCCAGTCCCCTAATCATTTTTGTTGTTCCTCTCTACACTCTTTCTAGAGTCTCAACACATTTTTGGACCTTTGTATGTATGCCATATTTCAAGTGTGGTCTTACCAAGGCATTCTAAATGGTACTGACACTTCACATGATCTTGATTCTTTCTCTCTGTTAATGCGGCCTAGAACTGCATTGACTTTTGTTGCAGCCATGGCAGACTAATGTCTCATATTTAAGTGGTTGTCCACTAGGACTACTAGTTACTGCTCATAGTTACTGCTATTGATCCAGGTACCAACTATTTTATGCCCATGCATTTGGGTTTTGGTTTTTCTTGCCTAAGTGGATTTCATTTTGTTGGATAGGACCCAGTTTTCGAGCCCGTCAAGATCCTCTAAACACTAACTTTGATTTAAACAAATCACAGTTGCTGTATTTATTCACTTAATATACTACACTCAAATAAACATAACATGTCTTAATGCAGTTATCAGGCTCATTCACAGCATGCTAGGACAAATGATTGGATTTCCACAACTCTGAACTACAAGCTATTTAAACCTATTTTAGCTCAATTAAGCATGCTGTGTAATCCAGCCTCTCCTTTCATCAAAAAAGGTAGTTGGCACTGCCCTTCACTTATGCTGATTGTTAGAGCAAGCCGCATTTTCCCCCAGAAAGGTACAATTCAGTGGTTAATAACCTTGAATAAAGTGAAAGCTGCATTGAGTAGTTTGTAAATAATATCTTTGGTGCCACCCTTGCTGTGATTTACTCAGCAATTGTGAGAAAAAGGTTTTGTTGAACCTGTCCAGTGATTTTATTTATTTATATTATTTAGATGACAATGAGCTGGTTTCATATATTATTGCGTGTTATTGATTAGGACAGCCATATAGGTAACAGGTTGGATTAGTAGTAGAGATACCTAAGAGTAGAATCCTCCATTGTACACAAAGGCCAGCTGGGTGACTGAGCTTGTCACTCTCTTTCAACCTTGGATGGAACAGTTGAAAAATATATCTGAAGAAGGCAAGGATACCATTTCTGCTTTGCTGCCAAAAGAACTTCATGAACCTCTTCATGAAGTCACCAAGATTCAAAACTGACTTGAAGACACCTATGTATATGTTTGTATGGATAGATGAATGGAATTATGACAATAGAACCAAAATTCAAACTACCAAATAAATGGGGTTTGTTCTCACTCTAAATAACAAGAGATTCACATTTAAAATATACTTTGTACTTTGGTTTATTTATTTGTTTGTTTGTTCAAATTTTTATACCGCCCTTCTCCCTGAAGGAACCCAGGGCGGTGTACAGCCATTTAAAACATACTAAACATGACAAAGACAATTTAAGAACCAATTAAAAATAATACAAATATCCAGGCTAAATTTTAAAAACCGCAAAATACAACCAATCGGCCAGATCTAAAAATTTAAAAATTTAAAATTTCTATCCTATTAAAAGTGGGGGAAGGCATGATTAGGCCAAAGCGGCCTGTACAAAGAGGTAGATTTTTAAAGCACGCGGAAAGCACAGAGGTCCGAGATAATGCGAATCACAGTGGGGAGGTCATTCCAGAGGGTGAGAGCTGCCACAGAGAAGGCTCTCCCTCTGGGGGATCGCCAGCCGACATTGTCTGGCCGACGGCACCCTGAGGAGGCCCTCTCTGTGGGAGCGAACAGGTCGGTGGGAGGTATTCGTTGGCTTAGAGTCTTTAAAAGTATTTTTAAATGAACAGCTCTCCTGTAGGATTCTATCACTACAGGTAGTTGTCAACTTACAACAGTTCATTTAGTGAACGGTCAAATGTTACAATGAAAAAGTGACTTATGACTATTTTTCACACTTATGACCATTGCAGCTCCCCTATGGTCACCTGATCAAAATTTGAGTGCTTGGCAACAGACTCATATTCATGAGGGGCACAGCCTCCCTGGGTCACATCATCCCCTTATGTGACCTTCGGCAACAAAATCAATGGAAAAGCCAGATTCGCTCAACAGCTGTGTTCTTAACGACTGCAGTGGTTCACTCTGCAACTGTGGCAAGAAAGGTCATAACATGGCCATAACATTTTTAACAATTGTCTCACTTAGCAACAAAAAGGATGGATTCAATTATAGCCATAAGTTGAGAACTACCTATATTTATTTTTTTCTTGAAAGAAAAACTATAAGAGAGTAACTTTGCTTATACACTGGTCATAATTGCTAAATTTAAACCAACTTGGTTTCATCTGTCTTCTTCTTGACATTCAATAATTTTATGCATCCTGGTGCTGTGCAAAAAAGGCCAGTACATTCAATTTAATAATATTGGTAGGAAGGGGGCATTCTTTATTTGAAAGGTTCTCCATCCTCAGGTCAAAATGTTCATCCAATTAAAAATGTGATATGAACAAAAGAAGACAGCAATTGCTCTTCCATTTGAAGCCTGTACCAAATCACTAATGAACTCTGAATTGGTGTGAAGACCTTCAGGGTCAAGTAGATTTTGCAGTGTTGTTTCCCCCCCCCCCCCATTTCTGGACTATTCTGAAGAATTTATACCTATAAGCATTTATAAAAGATGTTGAATTCAAAGTGTTTTAGGCATAGAACAGTTCTTTGAAATGCAAGTGTAAGTACACAAAATGATGGGGAAAGGTAGTTTTAAGATTAAAGCAATTCTTTCAAATTTGAATCAGGCTATTTCAAATTCAAAATGGTTTGTTTTGCACAGCATACTATTTATATTTAACTATTGTGAGATGATGTCTAGAATTTTTTAAGTGCATGTTACGTTAAGGACTTCTGTTTCATATATTTGAACTTTCATAAGCATATTTATTTATTTAAAGCATATTTATTTATTTGCTACTGTTTGCTTTGTAAAGGAATATTTAATAGTGCAACTGCTAGATCGTTTGTTAGGCTGAAGAAAGGTTTTTCATTTGGGATACCTTATATTTTTATATATCAGTTTCTGAGTCTCAAATGTCTTCCTAATAATGGAAGGAATAGGCCAAGCTTGAAACTTTTAAAATAAAGTCTTTTTTTTTACATTAAGCAATTTTTTTCTGTGAAATCCAGATAATTTTAAAATCTATTAGGAGTCACACATAACATGCCTCCCTCATTTTGTGTATGGTTTAAGACTATTTTAAGCAGCTCTTCAGGACATATGGTTATATTTGTATTATTGTATATTGAAAATTTGCTCAATCATAAGAGTTCCTGGAGTAAATTAAAACTTATTAAAAGATTAAAACTAACCTTTTAATCCAAAACTAATAAATGCATCAGAAAGCAGCAGATGAAATATAGATCTCCAGAATCATAATTGCAAGAGAACACAGACATTTAAATAAAACCAGAAAGAAAATTATCAAAATCTAAAAAAACCTGGAAGAAAATAAATATCTTAGATTTCTGAAAAACATACAGGCAGCAGAGAAACCACCTTAGGAAGATAATTCTTTGAGATTGACCAAAAGTTCTGGAAAAATCTTTTTCTTTGATAAACATTCTGCCTAACTTCATTTGGCAGAACCACCCAAAGGAGGCTCATGATTGATGACCAAAGTGCCTGAAAGGAAGTCATCCTTAAGAGCAGGAATAGGAATTCCAGTTCTGGGTAATTACGAACGGATCTAAAAAATGGAGCTTCAGTAGATCATCTGCCACCCACTTTCTGGCCTCAAACAAGGCCTGATAATCTCCTTGGAGGGGAGGCAAGTTAGAGGAACGAATAGACAAGCTCCTGAAGCAGGCAGCGGACGGTTCAGGGGCTTCGGGAAAAGCTCCAGAAAAGCGGGGAAAAGACCGCCAAACAGCTGATTGGCAGCCATTACAACAAACGGCTGGCAAGCTATACAAATCTGAGCCAGAAGAAGAACTTCCTGAAGAGAAACCGAGCGGACCAAGTGTGCAAGCCTGAGACAGGGTGAGCTTTAATATTCACTTTTACTGCAGCTAAAGGCAGGGGGATAAAAAAGAAAAGTCCAACAGACCTAAAAGAGTCCATTGAGGATTAATTACCCCGAGAGCTGAGGTCCATAGTGGCAATCTAAAACAAAAAGGGGAAGTGAAAGAAACAAGAACCTTGAAGAAACAAGAACCGTAAAATCAAAAGAAAAGGGAGACTCCACCAAGCATTAGGTTGAGTTGATAACTGGGTGAAATAAAGGAAAATCTATTGGAACTCTGAACATTAAAAGTTTCCAAGGTTGAAATTAGAAGCCAAAGGGGGAAATAAAAATAAACTCAAACTAATAGAAGAGGACATCTAGTGGCAAAAGGAAGATATTGTGGGGGGGGGGGGAAGCCCTGAATACTAAGCATTACACAATTGTATGAAATCTGACATAAAGAACATAAAGAAAAAGCAAAATGTGCAGATAAAGGAGGAAAGATCCTAATATACAAACAACACCAATATGCCAGCGAAATATAAAGAACTTGTTATTAAAAGAAAAGGAGAAAATAGAACCCTTACAAAAGACAGAAGAACAACTCACTCTATTCCAGGAAACTATAATAATAAATCATGAGGAAGTAAGGGAGAGATTCGCAGAATCAAAATCAGATACAGAAAAGCTGAGTCAACAGTTGGAGGAAATTAAAAAACAAAATGAGCTCCAACATCAAATAATCATGAAAAATGAGCAGCAAATCAAAATACTAGAAGAAAGAACAGAAGAATACAAAAAAAATTGGAGGAACAAGAAAATTCCAAATTAGAATTAGCCAAACAAGTGCTGGAAAGGTTGTTGCGATGCTGGAGATTGATAAGGCTAACTTCTACCTCCGATTCCAGAACATAGAAGAGGAAAGGGAAAAGGATCTGAGGAAAACAATGATAAACATTCTGGCTGAAAACCTAGAAGTAGAGCCCAATGATATACGAGAAGAAACCGACGAGGTTTATAGATTAAACATCAATTATGCCAGAAAAAACAAAATACCTCAGGAAGTACGCATCAAATTTACCAAAAAAGCCACAGGGGATGAAATATTGAAATGTATCAAAGAACAACAATTGGTATACAAAGAAAGAACAATTGATGTCCTGAAACAGACCCCCCCAAAAAATATGTGATAGCAGGAATCAATACCATTTCCTGACTAGAAAATTGATAAACAAGGACATTAATTTTAGGTGGCTAAATCCTGAATCAATTTTGGTCAACTGAAACAATATAAGGTACTACTTAAACTCTGTATGGAAGGCCAACGATTTTGTCGAAAGATGCAAAGTGCTCTTGGAAGGAGAAGAAGAAATGTAAACTCAATGACAGGAAAGAACAGAACAGGAGAGACTGGGAAAGCATGAACATGAAAGGAAACGACAAGAACACGAGAAGAAAGGACACAGAGAACAGAGGATTATGCGAGCAAGACAGATCAATGATGATGGAAAATGAATTAGGAATAATATCAATCAATATAAATGGACTGAATTCCCCAATGAAAAGGAAGAAAACCTTTAACCAATTATAAAAGTTTAAAATGAACATAATCTCTCTGCAAGAGACACATATAATGGAAAATCATTATAAATTATTAGAATACCCCAAACTGGGGGAACTATTCTACTCTCTGATGTCCGTCAAAAAAAGAGGAATAGCGGTATATATAAAAGAATCACTAAATCTCAAATAAATTTATCATGATGATTGAGGCCAAAATACTTCAAAAAAGAACTCTGCTGGTATCAATATAAAAAATAAGAAAAATTCTACCAAAAACTACATTACAAAATTGCAAAAATCAATTACCAGAATGTATATGTATTGTGGGAGATTTCAATGCAGTTGTCGATGGAAGACAAGATTATAAAACCAACAAAAGCAGGAATATAGGAAGGAAAAGTCTATCCAAAGCCTTCTTTAAGATGACAGAGGAAATGGGACAGAAAGATATATGGAGAGAGAATAACCAGAAATAAACAACAGTGTGCATTTTATTCAAACAATCACCCATCGTGGTCGAGAATTGACATGATTTGGGCAACATTAGAGCTAACAAGTCACACTAAAGAATCCATTATAGAAATAGGAACATGGGCAGATCACAATCCAGTCAAAATAATTTCGAAAAGTGTACAAAGAAGAATAAATTGGACAATGGATAGATCAATATTGAAAGAAAAGAAATTTATAGAATTAGCAAATAAGGAATTATATTTCTTTTTCAAAGAGAACAAAAAAGAAGATACATCTACACAAAATGTCTGGGATGCGGCTAAAGCATGTAAACTATATAGCACACAAGAACAAGGAGAAAAAGCAAAGGATAAGGACATTAAAACAGGAATTTGTCCAATTGGAAACAGAACTACAGGCCAACCCACAAAAGAAACACCTTAAAAGACAAATGGAACTAATAAAACACAAAATAAATTTAATGGAGACAGAAAAGTTGGCACTACAATTGAAAATCACAAGACAGATTTTTTGAAAATGCCAATAAATCAGGTAGATGTACAAACTAAAACAACAGAAAAAGAAAATATGGATAAGTAAATAAATCGATGAAAAAGGGGACTTACAACATTCTCATGAGGGAATTTAAAAAATAATTGCGAATTTTTATAGGGATATATATGCCGAAGAGGCAACACCATTAGAGAAAATTAAAGGATACTTCAAAAATAGCGGACTCCCTAAAGTACCAGAACACTATAGAACTATTTTAAATGAGGAAATAGCACCGAGGTAAATGCAACAGGCCATACACAGACAGAAAAATGAGAAGACAACAGGACCAGATGGTATACCAGCAGAGTGGTACAAGGAATTTCAAGAAGCACTGATTATACCCTTAAGTGACATATGTAACGAACTTATGACAACTGCCATGATCCCGAATACATGGTTAGAAACAAACATTACTTTAATTCCTAAAGAGGGCAATGATTTATCTCAAAAATCACTACTAAATGTAGACTACAAAATTTTCGCATCTATTATAGCCGAAAGACTTAAAAAAATTCTAATTGAATTTATCCATCCAGATCAAAATGAATTTCTACCCAGGCGACAAATCAGAGACAACCTAAGAATAATACTCAACATCCTGGAATATTAGGAAACACATCCCGAGAAACAGATGGCATTAGTGTTTTTAGATGCACAAAAGCCTTTGATAATTTATCATAGCAATTTTTGATTCAACAATTGGACATAATGGAATTCGGCCAAAACTTTGTAAACATGATTAAGGCATTATATCAAAATCAAAAGGCAAAAGTAAATGTAAACCAAGACTACACAGAAATGTTTGAAATTTTAAAAAGGAACAAAACAGGGCTGTCAATTATCCCCCCTCCTCTTTATATTAACCCTAAAGGTTCTCAACAGAAACATAAGATCCGATCAAGAAATTAAAGGTCTAAAAGTAAAAGGAGAAAACTATAAACTACAAGCCTTTGTGGACGACCTAGCATTTATTGTAGAAGACCCAATAGAGACAATTTTGAAGCTAATAAAAAAAATAGAGGACTATGGGAAGGTGGCGGAATTAAAAATAAAGAAAGAAAAAACAAAAATCATAGTTAAAAATTTGACAAGAGATCAAAAAACACAACTTCAAGAACTAATAGAAATAGTGAAAAGGGTAAAGTATTTAGGAATTTATTTAACGGTCAGATGCTCAACATTGAAAGAAGACAACTATACAAAATTAATTACCCAAATAAAATTAGTACCTAAGACTGTCCATGATGGGAAGGATAGCAGTTATTAAAATGAATATGTTACCAAAGCTCCTTTTTTTGTTCCAAACCATACCGATCAAATTAGAAAAAAAAATTAAGGATCTAAACACACTAATGCGTAAATTTATTTTGCAAGGGAAAAAAACCTAACATTAAACTGAAATTGCTACAGGAGGCCAGAAAAAATGGAAGATTTGGACTACCCGATTAGAAGCTATGTTATGAAGCAGCAGCTCTAGAACGGAAAAAAAGGATACTCTTAAAAAATAAAAGAATATTGTATCTAGAAGAACATGATTTATGATTAGGATGGCACGCATACCTGTGGTATGAGAAGTACAAAGTTCATAATTATTTCAAAAACCACTATGTGAGAAATTCACTAATAACAACTTGGGAGAGGTCAAACAAAAGATTTATCTAATAAAAAAGCGGCAATTGAATACAATGGGACTAAACACATGGTGGAAGAAAACGGCAAAATGAAAAAGAAGAGGAGGAAACCTCTGGAAGTTTACAAGTAGATCTGCCCTGGAGAAGGTTGTGAATGAACTGACAACATACCAGTAATTTGAGAAAGGAAAGATAAAACTATGCATTGTTAATTAGATGTTTAATATTGAAAGGAGAAGTAAAATGAAGACCGAAGGAAAAATGGACAGTAGCAGAAAGAGAATGATGGAGGAAATATTGAAGGATATTAAGCATTTTTTGTCGGAACCTGCTGATACCTCACAGCAATGGTTAAAGCATTGGGGGAAGTTTGACGACCAACCGCAAGAGGCTTCGGAATTGGAGAAGAAAACTCTGGGGGAAAAAACTGACTTTAAACACTTTGAATGCTCCTTAAAGAAGGAAAAAGAAGAGGGGAAAGAAAAGGGAGGGTCAAAAAGTGGTAAAGAAAGAGATGTATGTCTTAAAAGGGAAAAAAACAGGGGAACTGACAAGGTCTTCCCAAAAAAATAAAAATAAAATGGAGGACAAAAAGAGCAACCCCAAAGATTATAAAGACAGAGAGAATGAGGGGTAGATTAAAGCCAAGAAAATCTGTAAGAGGGAATGTATAACCCAAAAGAAAAAATGAGGAAAAATAATTGCAGCCTGATTACAGATAGGGAAATAAGAGAAGAAAATTTTCCAAGGAGGAAAGAATATGTGAAAAGCTTATTCATCCAAAAGGGGATAGGTTAAAATAATAATTTAAAAATGTAAATAAAGGGTGAATAAGGATTAGGACAAGGATATGGATACGGACAAAGATTAAGGTGGATGTTATTAAAAAATGTCAAATAATGTTGAACTAGGAAAGAAAGTGATTTAAGGATTCTTTATTACCCATTTTGCTCTTTTTTTTCTTAGATTATTATAAAATATTAAGGATATATAGAAATAAGTATAAATATATAAGTTATAGACAAAGATAGCATATAGAAATAAGTATAAATTTAAATGAAATATATAAGTTATAGCTATATATATTAAAAGAGAAAAGGAAAAGGCAAAAGGGGTGGAAGATTGTTGTTAGGGAAAAAGGAGAAAATGTGTTGAAATGTGTAATTAGAGATGTTATTTGGATTTTGGTTAAAATTATAAGTATGTATAAGTTTGTTTGTTTTATCCTTGTTTAATTGGAAGGGTAAAAGTAATATGGAAATTCAAAGTCAAGGTGGAAAAAAATATATGAAGATAAATTTGCTATTAAAAATAAAATTAATTAAAAATGAAAAATATAAACGTAAGAAAGGTTCAATTCAATTGAAAAAAACAAAAAACAAGCGAGAAATGAAATTATAATAAAAAATTAAAAAGGAAATATATGTATATAAAGCCTAAATATACTGAAAAATTGAAATTAGATGTGGGAAAATAGTGATAGGCAGAGAAGTAAGTAGCTGACAGAGAAAGCTGATAGAGCTGATAGAGCGGAGGAAGAATAGAATAGGATGAGAAAAAGGGAAAAGACTGGTTGCTAAAGGAGTAAAATAGTGAAAGGAGATAGGAAGAAAGAAGAAGAAGGTGAAAGAAAAGAGGAAGAGGAGGAGGAAGGTAGGAAGAGGAAAGAGGAAAGTGGGAAAGGAGTGAGAAAACAAGAAAGAAAAAGAAGGGAAGATTTAAGAGGAAGGTAAAAGAAATGTAGAAAGATAATAGGAGAAAAGAAAGAAAGGGAAAAAGAAAGAAAAAGAAAGTAGAAGGAAGGTATGAAGTAAGTTGAAAAGTATGAGAAGGGAAGAAGATTGGTAGTAGAGGATAGAAAGGGGGAAAGGGAAGAATCAAAAGGAAGTAGGCGTAGTGAAGAAAAGAAGGATTAGTATGGAGAGAGAATAATAGAAAGAAGGAGAAAGAAAAGGAAAGAACTATAGAGACAAGGAATTTAAAGTAAAAAGCAATTGAATTATAAATGAAAAAATTGGTAAGATTGAACATGGAGTAAAAATTGAAGGATATATTCAATGAAAACCTTTCTTTGATACACTGATTGAGTTTCTTGTATATACAATGCAAAGTTAACTTTCCCAAGATAATATTACATATATTGACAGCGGCTAGATTGATTTTTGCCAAAAATTGGAAAAACAAACAATTGCAGCAGGAACAAGAAATTATAAGGAAAATAATGGACTGTGCAGAGTTAGATAGACTTTCAATGAGGTTAAAGGACAAAGAGGAAACGGCTTTCTTCCAGACTTGGACAAGATTCTATGATTGGTTGGGAAATAAAATGAAGAAGTAGAAGTGAGAAATCTAAATAAATAACTGACAGATGAGTACACCCAGAGAAATAGTAAGAACTCGAAAAGAAAAGGTAAAAGGAAAGGAAAGGATAAACAGGACATATAAGGAAGACATAAGAGAAGAAGTAGAAAGTAAAAGAGAAGGAAATAGAGAAGGGGGAAAGGGCAGGATAGAAGTAAAGGAAGAAGGAGAGAGAAAGAGAGAGTAAGTAGAACATAAGAGAGAAGGAAGTAGAGAAAGAAAGAGGCAAGGCAGGAATAAGAAAGAATGATGGATAGAATAAGATTGGTCAAAATTAGTTAAAAACAGAACCTAAACAGGGGGGGCACGGAAAAGTCAGTATGAGGGAGGAGAGTAGATGTAGAAAGTAAGTTAGGAGTAAGTAAGGATAGAATAAGATCAAGAATGGGCCACAAATTACTTTGAAATAAAAACAAGACATACGGAGTGGCCACAGAAAGATTAATTGGAAGGAGAAGGGTAGAGACAGAAGGGCTAGATAGATATGGTTAAGGAATGAAAGGAGGGAAGCGTAGGAAAATGGAGAAAGGATAAAAGAAAATGAGAAGTAGGAAATAGAAAGTGAGAGAGAAAGGAGAGAAAGAAGAAGTAGAGAGGGTAAGAGGGGGTAAGATAGGAGTGAGGAAGGAAGATAGATGGCATAAGAATTAAGGCCAGCCAAAAGACAATTAACAACAGAAGATATTCAGAGTGGTTAAAGAAAGACCAACCGGAAAGAGGAGGGTAGAGGTAGAAGGTTTAAGTAGGTAGGTTTAGGGATAGGGATAGGTAAGAAAGATGACTCAAGCTTAATTTTTCCAAGACCGAGTGGCTGTGGCTGCCGGTGTCGAGATATAGCCAGCTTATTCCATAGCTGACTATTGGGGGCGAGACCCTGGCCCCCACGGAACGGGTCTGTAATGTGGGTGTCCTCCTGAATGCACGGCTGTCCTTGGTAGATCATGTGGCAGCCGTCACCAGGAGGGCTTTTTACCAGGTTCGCCTGGTACGCCAGTTGCGCTCCATTCTAGATCGCGACGCCATTTGACGGTCACTCAGGCACTTGTCACGGCCTGCCTAGACTACTGTAATGCTCTCTACATGGGGCTCCCCTTGAGTCGCGTCTGGAAGCTCCAACTGGTACAGAATGCGGCCGCATGGAGGGTTATGGGGGCCAATGGTAGGGCCCATGTGGTCCCCCTCCTGCACAAGCTGCACTGGTTGCCGGTGGGCTTCCGGATGCTCTTCAAGGTGCTTGTTATGACCTTTAAAGCGCTCCATGGCTTAGGACCCAGTTATCTACAGGACAGCATTCTGCTAGCGAATAACTCCCACTGACCTGTTCGCTCCCAAAATGCCGGCTGGCGACCCCAAGGGAGAGAGCCTTCTCTGTGGCAGCTGCCACCCTCTGGAATGACCTCCCCCGAAAGATTCGCATTATCTCAGACCTCTATGTTTTCTGCCATGCTTTAAAAATCTACCTCTTTATACAGGCTGGCTTGGCCTAATCACGCCTTACCCATTTTAATATGATAGTAATTTTAAATATTTAAAGTTTTATATTTTGGCCGAAATTGGTTGCATTTTGCGTTTTTAAAATTTAGCCTTGTTATGTATATTATTTTTAATTGCTTCTTAAATTGTCTTTGTTATGTTTAATGTGCTTTAAACGACTGTACACCGGGAGAAGGACGGTATAAAAATTTGAACAAATAAATAAATAAATGAGAAGGAAGTGAAAGAGTGAGAAATAAGGTAAAGGGTTTAGAGGCAGAAAATGATATAATTAATAATGTAAATAATAGAATTTGCTATATCTATGTCAGATGAAAGAGACTGGGGTTTCGTAAGGCTATCGAAATGTTGAAAAGATAAATATGGTTTTTTTTAAAAAAAAAATCCAATATTTAGGAGATGAAAGAATGAAAGACGTGGAAATAACTTGAAACTGCAGTCGAAATATGAACAAAATTTGTATATAAAAACATGTGCATAATAACGATAAGAAAGAAGTAATAATTTGTGATATTTGTGATATTTGTGAGTCCTTCGGGAGAAGGGCGGTATATAAATCTAAATAAATAAATAAATAAATAAATAAATAAATATAGTCTGTATAAAAATAAAATGTATATTTAATGCAATGTAAATATGATGACTGCTTCTATTATCCCCGTACCCCTGGTTATGTAATTATATAGTGGGGAACAACTAAAAAATATATATGAAATCAAAAATAGAAATCTCCAAAGCCTGGGGAGAGAGATGAAAATTATATCATGAAGAATAAATGCATTTTTCTCTCACATAGAGGGTATCCATTCCCATAATAGTTCTGGGTGGCTTAGGACATACATTTAAGCCACATATAAAACAATATTAAGCCATAACAGTATGCTTGGCTTTTAAAATTCAATTAATCTGAAAGGCACCAGATTGAGGATGCTTATTTTACAAAGTGTAATATAATTGGGCTCACCTTACTTACTCCATCTCTTTTGTTCATGACTATTTTGTAAATATTCAACATTCCTAAACCATCTGCCTTTGCTTCTGCCTCTGCTTGAAGGCTTATGAAGATTGTATTCGTA
>JANHFO010004449.1:96284-123047 GCA_032468095.1 Pareas carinatus
ATTTCAAATTGTGAATTTGGTGGTCCCCGAGATCAAAAAGGTTGGCGACCACTGAATTTTAAGATGTACATAAAAATATTAAAGAAAGTTATTGCAGTGAGGCAGTAGGTGATACTTGAGGGTACTGATGATGTTTCACAATAAAGGGTATGCCGTCCCTGCTAATATTATACAATTATGTCAAAACAAACCAGCAGCTGAGGGCATTTTGATGTTCCTCATTGCATAGTATGCTTGAGTCTTTTGTTAGCAGAATTTTGAATGTAATCAAATCCGTTTGGCCTTGAGCTCGATTCATAAGTTCAAATCAAATCATGCCTTTGAATTCAGATCCCCAATTTGAATCAAATCAGAGATGATTTTCCTAAGCCTACTAAACATTATGTTGAAAGAGGTATTAAATACAACTAGCAATCCTAGAGAAGTGTTCAGTTCTAACAAAGTCTTATACTTTTACTTCCTTTTCTTAGTAAAAAAAACATCCAGTCATGTTTATCATTTTTCTTTGCTGAAGATTTATAATAAGCATTATACTTCATTGTTAGAAAGTTTGCCACTAAATTCATAGCATGAAAATAATGCATGTACCCATAAGGTATCTGTGAATAAGCTTAAGCATAACTGATACTAAGCCTTGCTGTTTATTTTAGTGGCATGCTGACATACTCCTCGGTCTTTTCTATGTAATTAGTCAAGGCTGCACAGAAGCCGAAGTTGGTGGGCTGTACTCTAAACTTGGCTCCTACAGTGTTTTTGGTATCTATTTCCTTCCATCCCAGTCTCTGGAATAAAATTGTTCAGCTTTTGATAACAATAAATCCTGTGCCCCTACCTGCCCTTTAATGCTTTTCAATTCTGTGTCGAGACAAGTGACAAAGTCATAATTTATTCAGATGTCAGAAAATAATTTGAAAAATGTCAAGTAGAAAAGAAAAATAGGATAGAAAAGAATTACTTTCAAAGACCGACAGCTAACTTTCTTTTTTTCCCCCATGAATATTCTTACAAAAGGATTTTTCTGACTTTCCAATAGAATTCAGAATAAATAGATTAAAAGATCTTCATTAAAATCTCCTTCCTCAGATAATTTTAATTGCTATTGTCTGGCTTAGGAAAGCTGAGTCAGGTGGCAATGCAAATGACATTTTAAAGAAGACAATTCCCCTCATTATTCATTCCTATAAGATCATGATCTAAACCTTCAAATTGGCATGGCTGAAAAATATGATTTGAGAAAGGAAAAAGAATGATGGATTATCTTGGAAAGAAACTTTGATCCAGTGCCTTCCAAAGCTACTGAGATTCCTAGGCTTGCAAAATTATATTTCATCCTTTACATCTTTCCCCACCCTTCCATGCTAATTGTTGGAATCTATTTTGTAGCATGATCTATGACATGTATTTCCCCAAAACATAAATCTACATAGAAAAGACTATTTGCTAAAGATTAATAGCACAATTTAGTGCTCGGTCATGCAGGCTTAATTTCCACTAACTTAAACATGACTTACCATAAATGATATGCAAAGAAATTTGCATATCTTTGCAGAGTATAGGAATTATTATAAAATATACAGGAAGTTCATTTTTAAAAACACTTAGGTGACATGCCAAGTGCAGCACCTTAAACCATGATGTGTCATTTAGAAACATTACTACAGATTTATTTCACTTTGTTTCTGATATTTTAGTGTTTATTAGCTTACTGGATACAGTATGATATCATGGGCTCAACTGCATGATTAAGGAAAAGAGCATACTGTTCTTTGTCCCTTGCTCAACTGTCCTTGGCTAGTCTGGTAATTACCGTATATGAAATTAGAACCCAATGCCTATGATGATATCTTGACAATTGCGGTTCCCCATGATTTTTCTTGAATTGTCTCACTATCTTGTTCTTATAGTTCATATAGATTGTCCTCAACTTAAGAGCACAGTTGAGACCAGAATTTATGTCTTAAGTTGGTATGTTTGTAAAGCGAGTTATCACATAACCAACCAAATTTTGTAACCATTTTTACTACAATTGTTAAACTAATCCCACAGTCATTAAGCAGATCCAATTGACTTTGCTGGTCTAAAAGCCAATTGTGAGGGTCACAAATCATTATAGTGATTGCAGTGAGGGAGGTGCATGGTTCAAAAATTAGGGGATTGGATTAGGTTAGATTAGATTAGATTAGATTGACAGAAAGATGAATTAGATAGCTAGACAGACAAAAAATTGTAACCATTGTAAATGTGAGCCAGTTGCCAAGTACCCATATTGTGATCACATGACTACAAAGATGGTACAATGGTTGTAACTTCGAGACAGGTAGTAAGTCATTTTTTCCCAAGGTTGACATAACTTTGAGCCTATATATACAAGTCAAAGACTACTTGTACATTGCAAGTGTATGCTATACATTGCACTACAGAAGGCTCAAACTGTCTAGGCTTTGTTCCCTTAGAAACTAGTTTTGGATGAATCCTACTTCTTCAGATACTTTTGTCTTGCTTAAAACTCTCACCACAGTGATCTGGAAATAGACTGGCTTATACGAGCTATTTTTAATCAGTCCCACATGATGTAAACTTTTACATCTGACCAGTGTTTTTACACAGAATTTTCTTTTCCTGAATCAACTAGTCATCTTCTTCTCATCTGTTCATTTATCTGGCTTCTGCGTATTATCATCTACTACTACAAAACAGAACAGGAATAAGACTTATAAATTTCCTAGCCACTATTGAACACTAATACTTGATTCAATGTTGCAGCAATACCATATTCAAGGAAGAAACCAGCAAAGCAGCAGCAGGGAATTGAAAATGTAATGGCTTGGCTAGGAGGCAGTTGGACTGAAGGACTGATAAATGGGAATAAGGATTTCAAGTGGTTTGCTAGCTTGATTAAAATTTTGGTTGAAGAATAGGAAACAGATTTTTGAGCTATATTCTGAGCCAAGCAATCCCTAAGCTAACTGACATATCCATGTATACATATATATAGGTGCATTGATGTTATGTCTCTCTGATTCCTCAACATTATTTAAACAGTCATGAATTGAAATAAGTAGGTAACAGTGATGTTTTCTTCAGAATAATTAAGAGGTTTTCAGGCATAGATATGAGATAGATTCTTTTTTCTTCTATTCAGTCATGTCCAATTATCAGAGATTGTCTGTACAAGTCCTGCAAATTTCTTGGCAAGATAAAGATGTGGTTTGCATTGCCTCCTTCTTAGGACTGAAAGAAAGTGACACCCAGTTGACTTCCTGTCTTAGGACAATCTAGAATTCACAGACGTAGGGTTTCTAACTCGATACCTCAACCACTACACCAAACTGGTTCTCAAGTATGAGATAGATAACTCTGCTCAAATGTTGAGGGTATTGTTTTGGCTGCGGGATTGCACCTATAAAGTATTTTGCAGAAGTAGCTAATTCATGTCCTTAAGAATAGATAGCTTTTTCATTAAATAATAGTTCCTTATAAGAAAATGTGCCTGCCTTGAGTGCTTCCCAATTATTGATACTGATTTTGTGAAGAATGGTTACCTAATTTTAATAGATCTGCTCCTTTTGCAGAGGACCCAGAGACAGAAAAAAGGGCAAGAGGTTCCAGAAAAATCTTGAACCTTGCAACCTTATATTTTGTTCGTATTTTCAAATGTAAATGAATTTAACAAATTACTCTAATGAATTATTGTTAACTGGGCATGTAGGCGGATTTTGTAAATAAAAGTTTAATAGAGTTTTTTAAAATGTTCTTGCTCTTGAAACAAGTGGGCAAATCTTAAGATGTAATTAGGCGGTGTAAGTTATTTGCATCCACTGTTTTCAAAAAACATTTTATTTCAAGAGGGATTACAGTTGCAACTGCTCATCAGATGTACACGGTTATGATTTTAAAATGTAGACATGATTATGTTATTTTTTATAAATAATTTAAGGCGGTGAACATTCTTTCCTCCTTCTATTTTCCCCACAACAACAGTCCAATTAAATGGGTTGGGCTGAAAGAGAGTGACTGCCTCAAAGACACCCAGCTGGCTTTCATACCTAAAGTGGGACTATAACTCACAATCTCCTGGTTTCTAGCCTGATGCCTTAATTCTCATGAAGAAATGACTTGCTATGTGAGGAAGATTGTAATGACTATCTATAGATAGTGGAATTTTAATAAATGGAAATCATATATACTATATTCTCTAAACAGGGTTACCTGGAAGACAAAAAAAAAAATACAGGAACAAAGATGGCAGATTACATGAACCCTTTGTCGTAAAGAGTCAAGTTCATAAGCAAAGAGTAGGAATAGACTTCTGTCCCCTAAACAAATGAGTTTATACTGTATGCAGAAAAAAAGTGCATCAAACAAAGTGATTTTTTAAAGCAGCAACTAATTTGTGTAGGCTACTCAGCAATTAAGTCACTGAAATAAATTGTGACTACCAACAAATATAATGAAGAAAAAGAATGCACATTGTCTTTAATTCCTGAATAAACACTTCTGGAATGTACCTTTTGAAAAAGAAAGATACAACATTGATCTGATACTAGTTCCAAAAATATTTAATTAACCAGCTTTCTTACAATAAAAACTATAATTCTAATAATGTATCTGAACTAGAAGGGAACAGATCACCAATTAGAAGAGTAGAATGAGAAGACATACTCATAGAATACTTCTCATATAAGAAATCTTTAAAAGGACTTCTAAATATATACTGCAAATAATTAATACACATGGCTAATTTTACACATCTGTATTTTAGGACATTGGTGTGTGAGAAAAACAGAATTATCAGTGGAAGGTTTCCTTAGCATATGTATAATATAAAATAACCCCTTACACATTCCTTAGATCAGCTTGTGGGTAATTTCTGTGCATTCTCTCTGTGTGTAGAGATTATAATTGAAACTTCTATGCATTGAACATATGTGAATTGAACCTACCAAAATAACAGGGTACTGCCAGAGGTACTATTTCTCCCCAGCTCACTTCCCTCATTAAGATGAACAGCAAATAAAATTGTCAAGCCTGGCATTTAAGCCATTTTCTCTATAGTTATTAAAATAATAAACTGTCTCCAAAAAGCTGTCACTTTCAGAAAGAGTAATTTGGGAATTGAACTAATTAGATCGACAGTGCAAACTCAAGAGAAATATTAAAACTGGAAATACAATCAGTTGAAAAACATTTTGTGTCAAAAACTTATTTCCTCACGTGAGCCTGATGATGTGGATAAATTAGTTAAAATCTTGGGAACCATACCCTTCCAAGTAATTAAAAGCCTTCCAGGCCTAGGCATACCATCTGGCCCTTAGAGATGGTTAATCAGGGACAGCAAGTTCCCACCACATTTAAGGAAGCTGTAGTTAAACATTTGCTTAAAATACATAACACTAAATTATGGAGAAATATTACTCATTATGTTGTGCATCTTTCCTGACTAAGATACTGGAAAAAATTAGTTCTGAACCCTAGGGGATGTGAAATGATCCATTCCTTTCTGGCTTCTGGTCTGGTCTGGGGGCTGAAACAGCTTGGGATGCTCTCATTACTGAATTAGAATAGAAAATGATTGGAGAAATCAGCATTCTTGCTACATCATTTCAGAATGCTTCCATTCAGGCTAGTTTATTATAACATGAATTAATAGGGCTGCCTTTAGAGACAGCTAGGAAACTGCTGCAGGACAAAACTATTCAATTATCGACAGAGTTTAGGCAATTAGAAGATATAACAGCAATCTTACATTGGTTTCCAGATCATTTCTAGGCCCAGATTAGAATGGTTCTGAGCTCTAAATAATTTGTGACGATGTTATTTGTCTTTCCACCTACGCTTCTCTGTGGTGCAAAAAAATCCAAGGTCAGTCACAAGAGTGCCAATCCTGTATTTGGAATATTATTAGGTTGGAATGTAGCAATGATAAGTTAGAGGAGACTTCGCTCTTCTCCACACAATGCTTATGTGACTCCATGACTCTTTCGAATTAGATCTTTAAAGACTGGGGTGATATAATCTGCCTTTAAATAGGTGGAATCAGTTTATTTTATCAATTTTAATTCATAAAATACTGTCATGTTCGTTTATTATATTTCCACTGAGAGAAAGAAGGAAAGGCTGTTAGGAAGTTGTGCCTGGCAAGAGTACTTTTTCTTAATCCCCATAAGCCTTGTTAATTAGAGAAAATAGCCTCAGTAGTCAACTCTTCATATTAAGGGGAAACAGTGCATAAAACCAAATGACAACAGAGGCTTATTAAACATGTAGCACCCTAAATCAATCAGCTGCATTTCTCTACCATCCTCAAAGTTAGTGTAATTGAATAAGCTCTTGGTGAACAGGTCTTTGCAGTGTACAGAAATGCCACCCCACTTGGCCTTCCAAGGTGACTAAGTAGAGCCATTCACATACATATCTCTCTTCTACATGCACATTTCTATTCACACACACGTGTGCATTGATTTTTAGGCAGAAGATACACATGGAGAGACCATATGCAGCAGGGTCTTTTTCTCCACCCAAAGCACACCTCTTTAAAAGTCTTCACTAGGACCAAATGAGCCTTTAAAAATGTGATTGCCGAATCAATGAGACGACTTTTCAATGGGGAGTTATAATGTTTAGAGAAGGGATGATTAGCTGATTCTTTGAGCAACAGCTCTCAAAAATATCCCTCCATGTGCCAATTAGACTCCATTGGTACCAAAGAGGGCTTTTGAAGATTTGATTGCAATGCAGAAAAGGGAAAAGCTCTCATGTCTAATTTCTTGCTGATTAGTGAAAAAAGCTTTTTGCTATCTTGGAAGGACAAACAGAGTTTGAAGAAAGAAGGTGATGGTCCGGGTGTAAAACTGGAGGTTTCCACTGCCTGCAGAGAGCTACTTTATCAGTTTTGACTTTTTTTAAAAAAAAGAACATGTTTCTAATGTTATGAAAATACAGTGCTCCACTTTTCAACTATGCTGAAAATGATGTTTGGATTTATTTGTTGCAGGACCAATGCAAGAGACTATATATGATTTCTGGAGAATGGTCTGGCATGAAAACACAGCAAGTATAGTCATGGTGACAAATCTTGTGGAAGTGGGAAGGGTAAGAATATTTTAGAAACTATATGTGTGTTATCTATATATTCTATTTGCAAACAACAATAAGCAACATGATCGCCATAAAGAGGAGTGTACTGTATAATCATGTAGTCAGTTTTTAAAAAATCTTCCCAATGATTATATAATTAATTTACTTTAAAAGTGAAGAAACTCTATATCTCCAAATATTGTCGAATGATTTTTCCTCAGATTCACCACCATTGGCCGTGAAAGTGGGACAAGTGAGATTTGCTGTATAGCAAATTGTCAGGGATACAAGTTCCACATCTGTGATTAACCTACTGTCGTGGAAGTGGGTGGGGGAGGAATATAACTCTAAGGAGAAAGATCACACACTTTTTGAGACAGCAGCTGTTGGATTTCAACTTGCAGAAGAAGAGGAATAGAGAACAATAGAAAACAAAAAATTAATAGTAGAAATTGTTGTGGAGTTGCTTTTAGGTCTTTCAGTCACTGTTGTTTTCAGGAACAGAGGAGAAATAGATCCAACTGGTTTGGATTAACATACAATAATTGTCAGGGAGAGTTCTCTTGTTGAGAAATACTAGCAAGATTAGAAAAGGAGGCGTTTACACTGGTGGAAGTTGATGACATTGGGCACATATCTTCAATCTTTCATGGGATGTTGTGCTTCCTGGCTAGTTTTTTTTTGTTGTTGTTACCTGTTAACCTGTCCTGATTAGTTTATATCTAGACAGTTGCATGGCACTTACTCCTGGCTGTTTCTAGTCAGTTTTACCCTTCCTGTCTATTCTAAGGTAAGCAAGGAGCAAAGATTTCTTTTTAGTTGTAAAGGAGCTTCAGGACTAGGGAGAAAACCCAATTTCAGACACTGATTATATAAGACTGGAGGTCACAAAGTGGAATTCTCAGCAGTGTGCAGAAATAAATCAAATAATAATTTTTTCTTATTATTTCAGCCATAACACTACATTCTTGTGATACAATTACTCAGAATTTGACACATGACACCATAAATGTGCTCAAACAAACAGTGGCACAGTTAAAGGATCAGATTATTTTCAGGAAAATTGAATTCTCATCCAGGGGCAAAATATTTGTGATATTTTATTTAATCCCTTAATTCTTTCATTTCCTGAAGAAGGTTGTGTGGGATTTGGGTGTTTATCATAGATCATTCTTCTGAAACTTACTAGCTCCATTGAGGAAAGCATACACTATAATTGGAGGCATATATATTTCATTGTGAAGAATTTGTGGTAGACAGAGCGAATTAATCCACATATTTGTTTTTACCTATACTGGTGGTTTTTTAAGAAAAGAAAACCTAACTCTCAACAAAATCCTAGTGAATCTTGATTTTATTAATAATTATTAATTACAATTATTAAATGATATTCTGCCATTTTATAGCATCGACAGATCATTCAGCATATGTTACATTGTTAAGTGAACTGAGTAAGATTTATGTCAGCTAATGCAATTTCTAAAAAAAAGGGGGTGTAAAATTTAAACAAAGACACCTTAGCAAAATGGCAGGGTAAGGGTATTCCATATTTGAACAAAAACCTGTTTTCCAATGAAAAAATTTAATCTCAGATATTTTGTGGACTACAGAAAAATTCATCTAAGCTTGTCCCAACATCTAGAAAAAGAAGAAAACCCACTTCAAATAAAGAAAAATAAGATTTCTTTGTTCCTTTATGGGTTCAAAAATACTTAAGTGCAACTGTTGTGTTGGAGTTATGACAAGTGAGTGTGCAGAAACGCCAGCAGACCACATGCAGCTACGCCCACCCTGACCACGGCAAAAGCTAGCTCCTGGATTGGTCAGGTTGAACTCAGGTTGAATTCAGGTTGGACGCAGGAGGAGTCACACCTCCCCACAAACGCTGGAAAAGACAAAACTATGATTGACCAGGTGCGGCCAGAGGGGGTCTTTTAAAGGGAAACAACATGAGCCATTGGCCTCACTCCGGAGTAGGATGTAGAATAAAGCAACTGCTGTTCATCAGTCTCGTGTTGTCCTTTATCCGTCCCCTCAATACACAACAGTGGCAATGAGGAAGGAATCCTGCAAATGAGGAGGACATTGACCGGACCACAATCGAACAGCCAGGAAAGGCCACTGGGCACGATGGCCTGAATCAGCAAACTTGAGTAGTTTGACGTCACTCGACCAGAGCAATGAAGCTCTTACTACTCACGGGTGGAAAATCACGTGCAGACCAACATCACAAATGACAGCATGGGAGCAGCAACCCTACTGTGCATGGGCGGACAAGTGGCACTCGACATCACAGAGAATCTATTTGCACCGACAATCTAGATTCCGTGAACTACAAGGATCTCAAGGAAGAGTTGGAGGCTCACTTCACTCCAAGGCTATCCATGATAGCATTGTGCCATGCATTCGCCAAGCGAGACCAGCAACCCAGGGAGTCAGCTGCCTAATTCATGGCCGCCCTGAAGCACGCAGCACGACCTTGCGAGTTCAAGGAGATCGAGAAAATGTTGATAGATCAGCTAGTGTGTGACCTGCAGGGCAGCATGCAGGTTCCGAACCGCCTACTGTAGGGCGTGTGGAAAACAAGGGCACATTGCTGTCGTGTGCCGGGGACGTCGGGCCAGCACATCCTTCACACAGGTTAGAAGGGGGGCAGACGTTACAAGGAGAATTCAAATAGGTCAAGTCCATGCTTTTAGGGAGAAAGAGCAAGTCTTATAGAGCTTGATTGGTTTGAGGCATTAAAAAAGTGCCAGCACCCAAATCAAAGGAGGAACTGCAAGCATTCCTCGGACTTTTGAATTTCTACCATGCATTCCTACCCAAAAAATCAACGGTAGCCAAACCCTTACACCGACTGTTGAACAAAGATGTTCATTGGCAGTGGGGCACCATTCACGAAATGAATTTTGAGAGAGCAAAGGCATTGCTCTCATCAGCACAGGTGCTAACACACTTTGATGAGAAAAATGCTGTACACTGCGTGCGATGCATCCCCATAAGGGCAATTCTGGATCATGTAAGCGCAGATAGTAGTCAGGTTCCAATAACACTGTCCGCAGCCGAGAGGAATTACGCGCAGATAGATAGAGAAACGTTAGCAATAGTTGTGGAAATACGCAAATTCCATGACTACGTGTATGGAAGAAGGTTCATGGTCTTCACCGACCACAAACCATTACTTGGTCTGTTCACAACAAGTAAGCAGACACCGCAAATAATCTCCCCTCAAACGCTAAGGTGGTGGATATTCTTGTCGGCTTATAACTTTGCATTAATATACAGACCGGGCAAAAAAATAGACTACACAGACGGATTGAGCCGGTTGCCACTTCCACGCACGGAACTGGATCCAGCACCAGTAGCCCGAATCATATCACTAAATGAATTTCCAACACCCTAGTACACGCAGGAGAAGTAGCAAAGGGAACGGCAGCCGACCCAGTCCTGAGTAGAGTTTTGGCTGTGATGGAAACAGAGAAATTGGGGAAAGAGCGGGGCCCGGCATTTCAGAATTTTGTTATGAGGGCGGGGGAGTTACCAGCACACAGGGGATGGTTGTTATGGAGAAGCAGAGTGGTACTACTGACCGCCCTAAGTCCTAGAGTAATGGTGGCCCTGCACGAATGACACCCGGGAATGGTGAGAATGAAGGCGTTAACAGGCAGTTACATATGGTGGCTGGGAATAGACACAGACATTGAGGGACACGTTAATGAGTGTAGGGAGTGCCAGGCTAACAGACCAGAGATGCCCAAAATCCCTGCACACTGATGGGAAGATGCTGGCGCTCCATGGTCAAAAATCCATATTGACTATGCAGGCCCTTTCCATGGGCAGCAGTTTTTTGTTGCAGTAGACAGCTACTCCAAATGGCTGGACTTTGCACCAGGAGCAAATATGACAACAGTCAGAACAATCCAATAGTTGAAGAAATTGTTAGTGACGCATGGACTGCTGGACGCAATAGCCTCAGATAACGGGACATAGTTCATGTCGGAGGAATTTAGGGAGTTTTTGAGGGAAAATATGATTTATTTTATTTGATTAATTAGGCTTGAGTCACTAAAACACTTGTGATACATGTTTTTAATATCTTGGCATCAGAGTAGTTTATAATTTCCTCTGAAGAACAGATGAATGAACTTTAGAGTCATCAAATAATTGCTCAATAATCTAAGTATTCATGTCATTTCCAGCTTCCGTTATTGTAAATTCAGGTTATATTCTGTGTTTAGAAGTAGATATTTCCCATGGCTTATTGTGAGTTTAAATCCTCTTGTTTAGACATCTAATAGCCCGAACTTCTCACAAATCAAGATATAAGACCATATTTTTAGACAAAGCAATACGATTTGTGAGTGCAATTAAGAACTGTTACCAAAGCATAAAGATGCAGCCACTTGGAGTGGCAAAAATTGTCTAATTCTCAGTAAATCAATATATTAATTTCCCCTCTTAATATAGAAGATTAAAACAAATTTGTTGCTGTGAAGCAGTCCATATTTATTGCATCTGTTTGATAGCCACATTCCAAAAATGGAACATGTTTAATTGTTAGTCATTCTTTTATTACATTTGTAATACAGCCAGAATCTGCAAGGACTTCCTGCAATTAGCAGCAATAAAACATCCACAAACGGTATAATGTTTAAATGCTCAGAATAAGAAAACTGTAAGACATAGCAATTAAAACAAGACAATGTCATCCCAAACCATCCCAAAGCAATCTCCAGAAGAGTGTCACTTGAACCAACTTCCAGAAAACTGTTTTAAAAAGAAAGTTGTTTACAGTTATAGAAATTACAGGACTCAACAAAAAGAGTGCTAAAATTTGAAAAACAAAACCTTTAGGCTTCTATCCAGCGCCGGCCCAAGAATAAGCGGGACCTGGTGCAAAATGTTTCATGCAGATGTCTCATGCGGGGCCTTGGCAAGCACAGTGTGGGGCCTACTTATTAAAATCTCCTAGACCCCACGAGGCCTTGGCAAGTCCAGGGCCTTGTGCAGTCGCACCGTTCGCACTGCCCTTTCGCCAACCCGGCCTCTATCACATTAACTTAATGGGTCTAATGGTTAAGAACCAGGCTAGAAACTATGATACTGTGAGTTCTAGTCCCACATTACGCATGAAAGCCGGCTGACTAATTCTGGACTAACTCTCTCACAGTCCAAGTCCAATAGGTTTTTTGTAGAAAGGAAGAGGAAAAAGGAGTATTAGGTATGCTCACTACCTTGAGTTACTTATATAAAAATAATAAAGACAGAATAAAAAAAACTTAAAAATTAAATATATTATCTATAAGTTTTGAAATGCACTCTCTTAGTTTTTGTTTCATTACATTTTTAGTTGTTTTAATTATATTTTAGCTGTATTATTTTTAATTCTTTTGATGGTTTGATTTTTGTTACTTTAATTGTGTGCTCCCCAGAATGTTTGAGACAGGTGACTGTATAAATTTAATAAATAAATTCATTTTTTATTACTACCATTCAACTTATGACTCTGGGCAATAAATGACAAGAGCAAAACAATAATAAAAAGTCAACATAAAATGTTGTTACTTCTGCTAACTCTTAATGGGCTTTTGCTGACATCAGGACTCAAAAGATGAGATATAGGTGTGTTTTTTTATAGATAAGAGTTTGGAAATGAGGGTGGAAATTCACTGTTGTATGAGAAGGTGATACACTATTAAAATTGTTTTCATTTGTGATGAAGAAGGGAGTCATTACATATTCCTTTTCTTTTTCTTTACTATCTTATTATTTTCTTTTTAAATTTTCTTTTCTTTACTCTGTATTGTTTTGTTTGCTTTTCTTGGCATTGTAGTTGTAATTTTTAGTAAATTTACTATAAAAAGGTGATCTCCATTTCCCAGTTTTTTTGTTAAGCAGTTGCCATTAACCGTTGAATTAATGTACAACCCGTGTTTCTCCTTCTACCACTGACTTGGCACATAAGGCTGTGCTATTTCTCAGCATCGCAATCTCATAATTTCAATGGATTTGGGGAAGATTACATAGCAATTCCACATTTTGAGAACAGGCCAGGTTCCTGCAATGCCAGACTCATTGCTCTTCTTGATTTTGAAGGGTTCTTCTATTCCCCCCCCAATTGGGGCTCCTCATAACGCTCCCTGCTACTGTTGTTATTTGACTTTTAGATCTGTTAGGAGACCACCTATCCTATTTGAATCCAAAAGCAAAAGAGGAAAGGAGCCAAATCATATTATTTTTCCAGGGAAAAAATAATACCTATTTAACATATTTCCCGCATAACTTTTTTGATAATTACTCATGAATTATTCATTTAGGGGTGGATGTGTGTTTGTTTACCCAGCCTGGGTAGTCATTAACTCAGCTACAGCTTTTGCCCTGGAGCTCTCTGCATCGGCGTGACTTTTAATTGCAAGCAGAAGAGCCACCAAGAGGTTTATCCCTTATGCAGGCACCTGCTAGAGATGATTCAGCAACGTCCTTCGCCTCTAGCACAGGCCAGGTACATCTGCCAATACCTGTCATTATCTGAGCCAGACTTGTCAAAAACCCAGCATCCTTTAAGCTCCCCTGGGTGCCAGCAAGGGACACTTGTCGGTTTCCCTGGCTCTTGCAGGGCTGCCCTGCACCTGGTATTTCAATTGCCGCAAAATGTGTTTTGATTGTTTTCCTCCTTTAATGAACCTACCTAAGGGACATTTATCTCTTTCTCTGGTAGCATGTTATTGAGTTGCTCACATTTATCCTGCTGGTGTGGAGAGGCGGAAAAAGAAAGCAAGTGAACCGAGCCCGCCTGCTCTGTCACCCCCCATTTCTTGCATTCTTCTGCTATTATACAGATGCATCTGCTTCGGGTCCTGTGACAGAAATCAGCCAAAGACCCCTAGGATTATTTTGCTCTAGTAATTTACACTAATGATTTCCAAACATATTTAACCAGTATGACGACCTCATTAGAATGTGACTGGGTTCTAAAAATGCAAACAGTGCATTGTAATTGAAGGTAGCTGTGAGTTGCCATGAAAAAATATTTAAAGATGATATATGCTAGAGCTGACTTACAGAAACCTCATGCTGTTCTGGCACATGTGGATCTTAAAAGAAAGATTAATGAGCCGGTCTCTAAAGGAAAAGCTATCTGAAGCAAAGGGGTCTGTACTGTGAATATCTACCCAATCAAAGGAAGGAACTCGAACAAGATATAGCCATGAAACTCTGCTTACACCAGTAGATCAGATTCCAGTCTGACATGCAGCGGATTTTGGTTTGGGCTGATTTATTGGTTTGAGCACCTCAAACCTGAGCTCCACGCGATGATAGATTGCTCCATATCTTACTCTTCTTTAATTCGGTAGGAGTAGGTTCTAAACTTGGCACTAGTTTTTCTTACCCAGTCTTTTATGGATAAGCAATTTTGTGCTGTTGTTTGCCAGCTTGTCTCTATAGGAACGATTTCAGAAATATTATTCATTGATTGGGCGAGCATAAATTAATTTGGCCTCCCTGCATATTATTAGATGAGGGCAAAACTAAATTTTGTGTAGAGCTATTAAAATTGCATAATTATATTTACACACATGCACTTACAGACACGTGTGTGAAATATATAATCAGGTTTATTTTTTGTCTGGTTTGTCCTGGTTAAGGTATCGGTCTAGAATGGAGGAAATTGAGATTTAAGTTTAAGCTGAGCCATGGAAAGTCCTTAGTGAGTTTCTTTGGGCCAGTCACACTTTCTTAGTTCAGGCTACTTTACAACATCATGTAGCTGTGAGAGAAAATTGGAGGAGGTAATGCTTTGTAAACTATGTTGAACCTTTGGAGGAAAAGGCAGACTATATAGCTAACAAATATGTATAAAATTCATGTCAGTTACAAATCAAGTTCCATGTTTGATATAGCATTCCCTTTGGCAACAAGCAAGCTGCTCTTGGATTTCCATAATGTCGAGGCTAAATGTTTATATGTTTTATTTAATTATTATTATATTTTTTACAAGGAGAAACAAAAAATATAAAAAAGTACGGTAAAGAAAAACATGTTGAAAATAATAAAGAAAAGAGAAAGAAAAACCAAAAAAAATCCTCAAAGAAGTAACTTCTGATCTTCTTTACAAGAGTTATAGAAATAATTGAAACAGTTTCTCCTCTTCCCCATATTCAACCCATAGTAATCAGCAAATTGTGAAGGTTTTTTTTATGAGGCACCTGGTTTTTTTATGACTACAGAATGGAGTAAACGACTCCCTTTGCCTTTCAGCCCCAGACTAAGGGCTTTAGCAGGCCTAAGTGACACACTTTTTTATGTAACAGCAAGAAGTTTTACAAACTGGCAAAGAAAGAAAGGGAGTCTCAGATGGCCATTTCTAGCTTATTAACTTATATTAGCTAGACATACCCTTGATGGGTACAAGTCAACAAAGAGAGGAAGAAACTATGGCTCAGTGGCTAAGACATTAGCCTAACATGTAATCCAGCCCAGGTTTGAATCCCATCAAGAGATTCAAAGAAAGCTGAGCTTGGTTGTTTTCTTGCAGACGTTTCCTTGTTACCAAACTAGGTAGCATCATAAAGGGTATAAGGAGTTCTTATTTGTATATACTAGTGACTTGCCCTGTCAGTGTTGGTAGGAGCGTTCTTGATGGTTCCTTGATTGGGCGGTTGCTTACCATTAGCTTGTTTGATTGCATTGGTGGTTCCTTGATTGGGGTATTGTTAACTTGATTGTTTCTCCAGTATTCATCTTGGTATTAATATCTGTTCATATGGGTGTTGATTGCTGGTAAAGAGATGTTTTGGTCTTTTTGTTTCCTTTTGAGCTTTTTGGTTGTCTCTTTTGTGTGGTATGTAGATGTTGTTTATTTCTATGTGCTGGTTGATGTCCAACTGGTGTTTTTCAACTTGGCTTGATGTTTACAGTTTCCCAGTTGAAACTATGGTCGAGTCTATCCATGTAGTAAAACTAAGGAGTTTCCATCATGTAGTAGTTGATGTTCATGGATGCAAACTGCTAATCTTCTGTCTGTTTTTCCTACATAGTGGCTATTACAATCCTTACACTATATGCTGTACATGACTCTATTTTTTTATTCTGGGACTTTCAACTTACTTAGGGTGTTTTGGAGGGCTTTAATTGGTTTGTGTTCTATGGTAAAGGTCATTATTTTTCTTTCTCTTATCCTTCCCTAAGTCAGTTTAGCAATTTCTGCAAGTTCTGAAATCTTCATGATCAATTCTTGCATTGTGGGTATTTCTCTATTTGTGTATATAATAATCTCGCTGCCCTTAGCATATAGAAAATCAATCATCCACAAGTCTTTTCTAATTGACTACCCCTCAGTACTAAAATTTAAGAAAAATTCTGATTTCATCTGAATATTGATCTTTAAAATTCTCTGCATTATCATAGCTATTTGTGTCCATTCCTCCCTCACTTTTCAACAAGTTTGTTATGCATGGTAAAATGTCCCTTCTTGCTTTTAACTTTTCCAACAATTAGAAGTTGTAGGGGGAAATTTTTTTTCCAGTTTTTCTCTGATGACATAGACCAATGGTACATAATTTTATAAAAATTATCTCTTGAGTTATAAGACAATGTGAATTTCAGTCCTTTCAACCGCATTCTTTCCTATTGATCTATCCATATATTATATTTAAAATTGTTAGTCAGTTTTATCATGCACTCTTGCTCTTCTTCCATTTCAAATCTTAACAGAGTTTATACAGTTTAGCAGTTGCCTGTTCATCATTTATGCAAATTCATCATTTATACACAATTGCATTTCAAAGCTAAATGTTTAGTTTCAAGTAGGCACATTTAGAATCATGCCATGAATGATTTACCTAGAATTCTTGTTGTTTTTCTTCAGTTAATTAGTCAATGTTAACTCTTTGTTACTCAGTGGATGTAATTTTGTCAGGACCATTGGGAATTGCTTCTTTGAGGTCTTACATGTTCCTGTTTGTGCCATCAGTGATAGCATCTAACCACCTTGTTTTCAAACTTCAAGGTCTTCTCTAGTAACTTCTCTTTGTATGATGTTTTCAAAATATGAACGAGCTTCATTAAACACAATGAGATTTTTCTAAATGAATTGAATTATATCGCAAACATTGAACAATGGGATGGGAGTTTCTGCAACAGAAATAATTATCAAAGTTCAGATTGGTAGCAGAGTTCTCCCTCAGGCATATATATTTCTTTATATGCTGACTGAAGACAATACAATCATTTCACAATAAAACATTTAAACAGCTGTTTAATTATGCACAAATGGAACAGAAAATAATGATAAATATACCCATTTTCTTTATTCATTTATCATAGTGATGATCTTTTTTGAAAAACAATATATAAACTGCTTCCCAATGGAAATTATGTAGACATGATAGATTGCTGGAAAGAGGATGTTTTATAAAGCTCAACAGTTTAAAATCATCTTTAATCCGGCAGAGCAGTAAATAACATAATATGTTTTATCAGTCAAATAAAATATCCGCTTATTAAATATACATCCAGGAAGAAGAAGTTAGCTTTATTCCATCATGCATAGTAAGAAAGATATCCTTAAGGTGAATAATTGGCCATTATTCTCTAGGATGCCAGGCAAATCTTTTTGTAATAATTTAATAAAGATGTTCCCAGATCAACATTCGTTGCCTCACTGAGCCAGATAGCAGAAAACATGAGCAAACAGTATCCTTTGTAATGCTGAAAAAGTCCTAGTCAGTTTTCTTATAAAACCTTTTCTGCAAGAAATTGCTGTTTTAGAAAATGCCAAATTGGTGGGGAATTGAATCTTGAGCCTTAATATATTGAATAGGAATCCATTTCAAAAGCCAAACGTTTAGTTTGAGGATTTTATAACCCCGAAGAAATGTTTTGGTATTCAGGTAAGGAGGAAATCTAGAATCTACATGTTAGTATCCTTAAGCAAAGTGGTGTCATTGACTTTTCTGCATTGCTACATTGTGCATGCACCACATAAAATAAAATTTTGAATATTTATTTCTAGAAGGGAAAGAAAGTTGCATAGATGGTTGTTCCTAACTATAATGACACCAAAATGATAAAATGTGCACTGTGATATCATTATTAAAGTCCTGATCGTTTGTACTAGACTCATACTTAGCTGAAGACTCTCCAATCAGTATACAGCAGGGGGGTCAAGCTCAATTTCATCGTGGGCCATTGTAAGTGTTACCGTGGCTGCCGCAGGCCACCTTCCTCCCACCGACACCCCCACAGCATCGCTGACTCCCCTGGGGCTTCCCATGCCCACTGCGGCAATCTCTATCACCGGTGCCTCCCCCCCCCATGGCCACCAGCCCCTAGTTGTACCACCACTGCCACACACAGAGAGAGGGGTGGGTATTTTAAAGCCACTGTCCTCTTCCTTTTAAATAAATGTAGTACATGAGTGAATTGCTATTCTTCTGTTACCTTCATACCAAAGTTTTAAATAGTTTCTTGCCTAAGGCTCTTTCATGAACTCATGGTTTCTATTTGCTGATTTTATTCTTAGAAGATATTCTTCTAAACTTCAACTGAAATCTTTTTTCCTGAAACTTAAAGCTATTATTCCTCTACTCTATTTTTATATTTTGGTGTTCTTTCTACCCGTTCAAGAAAACTGCAACATTCTCTGTCATTCTTCTTTTCTCAAGGCTACATATACCTACTTTTCATGTTTTTTCAGAGCACTCACCTATAATCCCTTGACCATTCTTGTTGCCCTTCTATGAATTATGCCAGTTAATGTGAATTAAGGTGTACAAATCTGAGCTGCACAAAGCTGAAATAACTGCTAGATGGCAGCAAAGAGACAAGGAATATCTTTGCAGCCCAGATCTGATCATTCAAACCAGAATTGTTTTTGAAGTATTGTACCTAGAATAATTGACTGTACTTAAGATTGGATATAATTAATACTGGATAAATATGATTATTTCAAATTATTTGGAAACATCTGATGGTTCTATTAAGTTACCATACTATCACCACTACTACTATTTATTTTGTTTCAATAGTAAACTTGTTTTGTTTAGGTCTTGTTCCAAATTCTGTATGTCAGGTATGGTCTTTCTAAGCTGGTAATGTAGTGTACTGTAATGATCTGTAGTGGATAACCATTCCGACATTTCCCATCGAGCAAGACCAAAGGGGATCATGAGGCTTTAATCTACAATATTTATTTATTTATTTTAAAAAAATTTATACCGCCCTTCTCCCCGAAGGGATCCAGGGTGGTGTATAGCCATTTAAAAGCAGTTGAGACAAACCAACACATTTTAAGAAAGAATTGAAATATAACATAATTTCTGTGGCTAAATTTTAAAAACCACAATGTAAAACCAATTTAAACCAGATCTAAAATGTAAAAATATTTAAAATTAATAACATATTTAAGGTAGGAAAAGATGTGATTAGGCCAAACCTGCCTGGGTAAAGAGGTAGGTTTTTATGGCACGGCGGAAAGCACGGAGGTCTGAGATAGTGCGAATCTCCGGGGGGAAGTCGTTCCAGAGGGTGGGAGCCGCAACAGAGAAGGCTCTCCCCCAGTGGGTCACCAGCCGACATTGTCTGGCCGACGGCACCCTGAGGAGGCCCTCTCTGTGGGAGCAGACCGGTCAGTGGGAGGTATTTGCTGGCAGAATGCAGTCCTGTACATAACCAGGCCCTAAGCTATGGAGTGCTTTAAAGGTCATAACAAGCACCTTGAAGCATGCCCGGAAACCCACCGGCAACTAATGCAGCTCGTGCAGGAGGTGGGCCACATGGGTCCTGTCACTGGCTCCCATAACAACCTGTGTGGGCGCATTTTGCACCAGCTGGAGCTTCCGGATGCGCCCCAAGGGGAGCCTCATGTGACAAGTGCTTGAGTGATCGTCTGCATGGTGTCGCAATCTAGTAAGGGGCACAACTACCGAACTAGGCGAACCTGGTAAAAGCCCACTGGTGATGGCTGCCAGATGGTCTACTAAGGACAGTCGTGCATCCAGGAGGACATCCAAGTTGTGGACCCATTCTATGGGGGCCAAAGACTCATCCCCGATTGCCAGTGATGGAACGAGCTGGCTATATCACATCACCGGCAGCCACAGCCACTTGGTCTTGGAGGGATTGAGCCTGAGTCTATTGCATCCCATCCAGATCCGCACAGCCTCCAGGCACCAGGACATCACTTCAACGGCATCATTGGGGTGGCCTGAGGTGGAGATATACAGCTGAGTGTCATCAGCATATTGATGGTACTCCACCCCAAAGCCACGGATGATCTCACCCAGCGGCTTCATATAAATGTTGAACAGGAGAGGCGAGAGGACCGACCCCGAAGCACTCCACAAGTGAGGCCCCACGTTGTCGACCTCTGCTCTCCTGTCAACATTGTCTGCATCCGGCCAGAGAGGTAGGAGGAGAACCACCGATAAACAGTGTCTCCCACTCCCAACCCCTCCAACCTGCGCAGCATGATACCATGGTCAATGGTATCGAAAGCCGCTGAAAGGTCTAACAGGACCATGATAGAAGAACAACTCCTATCCCGGACCCTCCAGAGATCATCCACCAATGCGACCAATGCCGTCTCCGTGCTGTACTCAGGCTTGAAGCCGGACTAGAGCGGATCCAAATAGACAGATTCATCCAGGTACCGAGAGAACTGTCATGCAACCACACTCTCTACAACCTTTGCCACAAAGGGAAGATTGGAGATGGGACAATAATTACTTAAATCAGCTTGGTCCAGTGGAGGTTTCTTGAGGAGAGGCCGCACCACCGCCTCTTTCAAGACGGTCGGAATGACACCCTCCCGCAAGGAAGCATTCACAATACCCTGGAGCCAGCCTCGTGTCACCTCCCGAGAAGCCAGCACCAACAAGGAGGGGCACGGGTTCAGTAAACATGTGGTTGCCTTAAGTCACCCCAGGATTCTGTCCATGTCCTCAGGTGCAACAGTCTCAAACTCATCCCAGATAACGGTCTCAAGACCTGTATCTGCCACTCCGTCTGGACTCGTCCAGTCGGAGTCCAAACCATCCCGGATCTGCGCGATCTTCTTCTGGAGATAACCTCCAAACTCCTCCACCGAACCCTGCGAGGGGTCATCCCGTCCCCCCAGATAAAGGAGAGAACGGGCCACCCGAAACAGGGCAGCGGGTCGGTTATGCACGGATGCGATCAGAGTGGAAAAGTAATTTTTCTTAGCCACCCTAATCGCGCCCACATAGGCCTTAGTAAAGGTCCCAAGAGAAGATCAATCAGAAACGGAACGGTTGGACCTCCAACTGCTCTCTAGGCGTCTTTTCTGGCGCTTCATCTCCCTCAGCTCCTCAGAGAACCAGGGAGCCGGGCCAAGGCAGCGCTGGGTCAGTGGCTGCAAAGGCACAACTCGATCAAGGGCAACACCAGCCACCCTGTTCCAGGCGGCTGCGAGCTCCTCAGCCAGGTCATGGATAAGGACATCCGGGAATGGCCCAAGCTTCGTCTGGAATCGCTCATGGTCCATCAGGCACCTGGGGCGGAACCATTTGGTCTGTTTGGCCTCGCTGCGGCAAGGTGTAGCGATGAGGAAGTCCAACTGAAGAAGACAATAGTCCGACCATGACAGGGGCTCCACAACTATAAAACTACGATCTTATGGCATTTCTGGATCACTACATAAATGGATAGCTGCATTCCTGTCAAACAGACAACAAGTAGTTAAAATAAGGAGTGCCGTATCAAATCCTGCACCAGTTAACAATGATGTTTCCCAAGGCATTGTTCTAGGACCCACCATATTTTTAATCTAGATAAATGATCTTTGTGATCATATCAAAAGCAATGGTGTCCTCTATGCTGATCACTTAAAACTATTTAACACCACTGACAACACTGCTGCCTTACAATGTGATCTTGACTATGTGTCTGACTGGTCAAACAATTGGCAACTTCACACCTCAACCAACAAATGCTCTGTCTTACACATAAGTAGAAAGAATCAGAACACTAAAGACAAACTAGGTGAATATGAACTTGAAGACAGCCTTCACTCTGTCAAGGACCTAGCAGTACTTATTTCAAATGATCTAAGCCCCATAGCTCACTGTAATAGCATTGTCAAAAAAGCATTATGAGTTGTCGACCTAATTTTGCAAATATTTTTTTCCGGTAATATTGAACTGCAAATCAGGGCATATAAAATCTTTGTCAGACTAATTCTCGAATACAGCTCATCTTCCTGGAACCCATATTGTTTAACAGACATTAATACAATTGAACAACTCCAGAGGTATTTTACAAGAAGGGTACTCCATTCTTCAGCTCACAATAGAATACCTTATGCCACCAGGCTTGAAATTCTGGACCTAGAAAGCTTAGAGCTCCACCATCTAAGGTCTGACCTAAGCTTAGTACACAAAATTGTCTGTTGCAATGTTCTACCTATCAATGATTACTCCAGTTTCAATCACAATAATACATGGGCTAACAACAGATACAAACTCAAAGTAAACTCCAGACATGATTGCAGAAAATATGACTTAAGTAACAGAGTGGTCAACACCTGGAACTCATTACCTGATATTGTTGTTACATCCCCAAATCCCCAAATCTTTAATCTTAAGCTATCTACCATGGACCTCACTCCATACCTAACAGGTCTATAAGGGAGCGTACATAAGTGCACTAGCATGCCTACCGTTCCTGTCCTACTGTCCCCATTTATTCATACTCATTTATTATTATGCATATGCTAATACCTGTCTATACTTACATGTTTATACAGTATGTTCCTATTTATACTTGTTTTTCTCATATATGCTTGACTATATAAATAAACTTAAAATTAAAATTAAACGTACTGTGAGGAGCTATCCTACAGAATTCAAGTGAGCAATCTCAGGATTTCCTCTTGATCTGAAGAAACTCTGTTTGTTCTGGGAGCAAATTTACCCCCTGGCTTTCAGAAATGCTCCAGGATTATGCCAGCAATGTGCAGGCACATCTTCAGTACATGTCCTCCTCAGAAGTTCAGAAGCATTTTTACCTTGGAAGACCAAAGTGAAAATTATGGTCCTTCTGACTTCACAAACTGAAATTTCTGTCTGCATTCTGAAAGATATCTTTCTTTTTCAATTTTTTTTACCTTTAGCTACCAGGATAGCTTACTCTGACTTCCTGCTTAATATAACTTTTTGCTTTTCCTGCTCATCTCTGTTAAGAAGTGATCTCTGTATGTTCTGGGACAGCTGAAAAGCACCATCCATCACAAATAGTGACAACATCAAAAAGAAGACACACGTGTACTGACAACATCATAAAACTGCTTCAAGTATTTGCATCAAAACATGCAAACAGCAGCATTTGAACAATATAGATCACACCATGGACTAATCTCCTATTTTGCATGCAAGAATTGAGTTGGTTCAGTCACACTCATTTCTATAATCCAATTTAATTAAATATTCCTTTGCTGATATTAAAAAGCACACTGAAGAAATATTCTATCAAAATTAAAAGGCACCAAAGCACTTGAATGCACAAGAGTTCATTCAATGTGTCAGATATCCCTTGTAGCAACCAGATTGCAAGCAGTTAAGTCAAAGAGCAGTTTTCTCAGAGCTTTCATTAACTAGAGTTATTTGAAAGAAATTTCCCAAATTACTGTGTTTTTAGTGGTAAACATCAAAGTCAAACTTGTGTCATCCTGGATGGGAAGTAGTTAATCCTGAGAAATAGCTCTAAGAGATCTGATTAGTTACATTCCTTAAGAAGAAGGTGAAAATTAACACAAGAATTTCAGCAAGTACTCTTCTTTCAAATGACATATGAATACAAATTAAGTCTGTAGGTTTTGAATCTTTTTCTTGCATTCTTTCCATGTAAAAGAGTAAGACAAGGAGACTTGTTTGAAGGAGGGGCAGGATTACATTTGTTGATTCCTCTGGAGATGCCCTCTAACCAATGTGGGAATAAATTCTATCCCAACTGTGTTTCACACTCTGTTTTGGAATTCAGTATTAACTTATTTGGCTATGAAGGATCAGGTTCAGAAGTAGGAACAAAGAATGGCAAAGAATTCTACCAGAAAGCAGAAAGGGAAAAGTTTTGATATGCAAAAGAAATATCATCTTGTGGTGGGGTGGTTTTTTGGGATCTTAGCCTAAGTTATTGATAATTAAAATTGTCCTGATGAGATCTTGACTAGGAATGAAAGGTAGGCTATGAAGAAAGACTCATTTTCAAATATTCCCTTTGCCCTAACTTCTTTAGGGACCTTGTTTACAATCTATTTTACATGAACTAAGATTGGAAACAATAGTTTTAATAATTGTCAGGGGAAGAATATTTCCATATTTGCAAGTAAGGGATTCATTTTGCAAGCTTTGATCAAGTCGACAAGTGTTTTCTATGAGAAACAGTCTAGGCATAATTTCAGAACTTAGCACTAATGGAATAGCAAAAAGATTCAATTTTAAGGTCAATTTAAAACTTAATCAAAGACAAATTAAGACTGCAAATTTTTGCCAAGAGTTGTTGTTATTACACATCTCAGTAGCATTTTAAATAGGTTTGAGTCTTAATCAAACTGAGGGAGTGAAAAGCTGATTATCTCCACCTGAATCACCCCTTTCTTTAATATTCATCACATTGATTAGAGGAGGCAGTTTTTCCTCTTGCATATACAGCTAAATAGTCCTGGTTTTTATTGTAGAGAATATTTATACAGGTTCTGTTAATTAGTTTAGATGAGTCATTGCTTTTTTACTCTATAGACCAAAAACACTAACAGGCATTATTAGGTAGTTTCAAAATAAACGTTTATCTACAATTATATTCACACACATATCTTATGGCCAATAAAAACAAGATTTGGAAACATCAACTAAATTGTTTTATACATTTTCTTTGCCATCTCTCTCTCTCTCGTGTGTGTGTGTATAAGCCAAAAATAAGTCCCAGTTAAAACCAGCCAGATGGACGCATTTAGTATCATATTTCCCCAAAATAAGACCTAACTAGAAAATAAGGCCTAATGAGTCTTTTGGAGCAAAAATTAATATAAGACCCGGCCTTATTTTGGGGGAAACATGGTATGTATGCCCAGGTTTGAATATCAAGGTAGGGCTCGCTGATGACAACTAGCAAGCTGGAATTGACCATTTGAGTCTCCCTTCCTTTTCCAGTGAAACTCTCCTGTTGATAAAATCATTGGTATCTGCCTGGAATGGCCCTAGTCTGGGGTGAAGGACATATATGGAACTGTTCTGTTATCAAGGGCAGAACATCCAGTTGTCACTCTTCAGGCTAGAAATTGACAGACTGTAAGTTATCCCATCTTTGACATAAAGCCACAATTTCTTAGCCCTAGGAAGTAGACAAAGGCCAGCCACTTCTGAAATCTTGTCAAGGCAACTGTGGGGACTTGTCCATGTAATCACCAGGAGGCAAAACCTGACTGAAGGCAGACACACAACATGCACACAAATATCGTTATCAAACAAGTGGTTTTCATACTGTTACATTTTATGAGTAACTTGCTCTTTCCCAAATCTCTGGCTTTTAAGGTCTTTTTGCACTTAGAAAAATAAGGACTCCAGATCATCTTGCTCTCAGACAAATTGACCAATATATAGGTCAAGCATGGACAGAATATGTCAGCCTAGCAAGGTGATCCAGCTAGGAAGCAGGACCAGATGAACTAATTCTACTTTATTGCAAGATTACATTAACAGAATCTTGCAAGTGCGAAAGTAAATTTCTTCCTCCTTGCCTTTACAACCCCAAAACTAGGAAGGGCCCCTTTTAAGACATTTGCCATGTCCACATTCCTTTTGCAGGCTGAGCTGTCTCTTCTCCAACCATTCCACTGGCTGCAACTTTTCCACATATACAACATGATAAAAAAAATACTGTCTCCGGGCTGGCAAAATAGGGGTGCAAGGCTGGACACTCTACCTTTGTTTATTCAATATATATGCTGAATATATGTAAAGTGTGAGAAGATGAATGTAAATTTAAAATGGGAGGGAGAAACATTCATAGCTTGCATGATGCTGAGAACAATAGGTGAAAATGCAAAGGATCTGCAAGCTCTAGTAATAAAAGTCAAAGAGCATAGCAAAAATGTGAGTAAAATTAAATATAAAGAAGACCAAACAAAGAACAATAGGCACAGCTGTCAGCCTTTGACAATAATGTAATGGTGGATAGCTTTTGCTTTTTAGGATCATTTGTCAACAGTAAAGGAATAAGCAGTCAAGATAGATACCCCAGATTAGCACCTTGTAGGTCAACTGAAGGCTTTGGAAAAGATATTCAGAAGCAATGATGGGAAAGATCTACAAAGATCAAAATGGTGAAAGCAATGGTATTCACTGTGACATGGAAGTGAAATTTGGACTATGAAGAAGCAGGATAGGAAGAACATTGATGCTTTTGAACTTTGGTGTTAGAGAAGCCTCCTATGAATATAACTGAAAGTCAAGAAAACAAACAAATGGATAATTGAACAAATCAATCTTGAGTTTTCTCGTGAGTCACCAATTTCCAGGCTCAAATTATCCTATTTCAGACACATTGTGCAAAGACCTAGTTCTCTGGAGAAAGTTGTAATGTTGGGAAAGGTGGAAGAAAAGAAAAGAAAAGAAAAGAAAAGAAAAGAAAAGAAAAGAAAAGAAAAGAAAAGAAAAGAAAAGAAAAGAA